>JAEANM010027663.1:0-10506 GCA_017656035.1 Myanophis thanlyinensis | reverse complement strand
CCTAGCCTGCTTCTCTGTGCCACCTACTGACACAAACACGGCACAGAAGCCATGCCTGCAACACCTGGTAGGTAGCATTTAGTTTTTAGATTTCATTTAGTTTTTAATTATTCTCTTGGATACTAATCAAATATTTTAATAGGTGCATTATAAATATTAATTTATAGTTTAATTGATAGGGAAAACATATTCACATGCTGTAACAACTAGATTACTCACACTTTAATATTGCATTTTGCTTGAAATTTGTTTCTAAAATATTTTGTATACAATTTGCAAATTATGTCTAAACATGTATAATTCATAAGTGTAGGAGATCAGTGTAATATTGTTATTACATTGAAGATGATGGAGAGCCCAGTTTGATATAACTTTGAACCAATCATTATTCTAGGATAAAAAACAAACTTTTAAGTAATAGTTCTAATCCCTAATACAATGCTTGGAAAACAGATCAATCCACATCTTTTCAGCTTTCCTCTATCTATTTGTTTACACACTCTTTATTGAAATGTATAACTGAAAACAAATTCTTCCCATTCACATCTAACAGAACTTGCTTTCCACAAAGACCAAAAGGGGAAAAAGACATCCAGTTTCATGAAGGGTCAAAAATAGTTTGACTTCCCAGTAAAGGGAACTGTGTAACTAAACACTTGTTTCCTTCCTCCCATCTCTTCTTCCTTTAGAAAAACACATTAAACATAAGAATAGGTTTATATAACTAATGGAGTTCTAATATTTATGGGATGGGTGGAAAGGATAACTTGTGAGATCTTATTATTGTTCTAAGGAACACTGAACTATGACTATCCAAAATGGAGGCTCTTTTTCCTATCCAATTATTGAATCATCTTCCCCCTTCCCCCAACATTTCAGAATAATCATTTTCATTATACTTTTATCTCAGGCATAATAATGTATGAATCTGCCAAATATGCAGTCATGAAACATAGTTCAAGTATAGCATTACTTTTGTGATATATCATCCTACCTTAATTGTCAGGGTTTCTCTATTTTTAGACAACTTTCTAAGATGGTAGCTAACTTACTAAAAATTAGCCATCACAACATAATATAAAACACAACACAAGAGAATATAATAGTATAACCAGTAGTAGCAGCACTTCTTATGCAATTATGTCATTCCACCAGAATAAGCCTTCTGGGCATTAGATCCTAATTTTAAAATATAACAAAGAATGAAAGTCTACATTGAATGAAAGTCTAGGCCAACAATTAAGTCTCTACTTCTACAATAGATGCAACGTAAAGTGGCAACTAACTTAAAATATGCACAATAATTTATGGAGATAACTATATTATAGAAACTACTAGAAGAGCAATCCAAAGATAATAGGAATGAAAAACTTGAGGTCAGCATTACACCTAGACAACTGATATCTTACCTTTTATGACATACATATTTTCCACTCTAGAAAAAAAAAAATTAATAATCCTGTAAAGAACAGTTAATTAACTTGTTTTGTAGAAAAATAAATAAATAAATGCTATGGTTGGTATAAAAATGTTTTAAAATTAAAATGCTTTCTTAGTAAAACAATTTTTGTTCCATAATTGCAGACAATTTTAAATTAACATAGTATATAAAGAAAATATTGGAGACAAAAAAAACCATCTTCTTCAACATTTAGAAATTTATTGACTGAAATGTAGCTCCAGGATAAAATTACAACCTGTATTTAATCTGGTGTTGTTCAGAATTCTGGATTCTATAAAAATCTATATTCTCTAAAATAATGTATGTCACATCAAAACATCTATTCAAGGAGCAGAAAGGATGAAACTATTTATAAATTAGATAATTGTTCAAGTTTCCTGAAGATCTTTCTTAAGATAGAAGTGTCAAACTCGATTTCATTGAGGGCCGCATCAGTGTTTGACCTTGGGGGGCTGGGGTGGGCATGGACTGGGTGGGCATAGACAGCTCAGTGTCACTCATGTCAGGGGCCCTGTGGTGGCCTGAGAGTCTGCCAGTGGAAACAGGTTCCCGAGCTCCGTTTTTGGCTGCGACGGCCTCCCGCAACCCTCTGCCAGTGAAAACGGAGCTCAGGAGCCTGTTTTTGCTGGCAAAAGCACCACAGGACAGTCCTTTAGGCAAATCCTTCACTGTTTCCAGGGCAGCCCCATGGACCAGATCTAAGTACCCTGTGGTCCAGTTCCAAAAGGTTCTCTTCAAACTAGGTCAATAGATTTCAGTGGCAAATGTAATGCAGTGTAAGTAATGTATATTGGAATAACAAATATTAAATAACAGTTTCATAAGTTTATTACAGAGATCTGAGCTGGTATCTGAAAATCTCAAGCCAGTGTGCATTCACTGTGACAACAGTCTTAACACACTACTCCTTATTCCTAACACTCAGCATTCTTGACCACATAATATCTGACTCAAAGAGTGTCAAAGCCTGATAGGTGTAATAATCTTTGAGCTGGCCTGATAATAAACATTTTTCCAAGAGGATTCGAGATTTATTTTTAATAGTCAATATAACTTTTTTCCTCTATATTAAAATAGATATTATGCTGTTGGTATTCATTGCTTATAACAGAAGTCTTCATGAGGGAGGACAAGAGTCACATTAATGCTAGCAGAGTCATGATGTCACAATGCAAATCTTATCCTTTTTTATCTGTGTTGTAATGTCACAGCTATGCCCAGAAGAAGCAGAGTTTGTGGCATGAAATCATTATACTGTTTTCATTATTCTTTGAAAAGCATGAAAGCATATGGACACCAAAGCTCCACAAAATCTTCATGTTCTTGAAACTGTCATTTGAATTCCATGATGCAACTTTCTTACTGTGAGCAGAAATTTGCAAATATTTTTGTCAGAAATTTGAAATATTTGCTTGCTAATCTGAAGAAATCAAATTATCTTTATTATCTTTATCTTTATTAACATTTCTATATCCCAAAGGACTGGGGGCGGTGTACAGCCAATCTAAAACCAATATACAAAAATTGAAATAGAATTAAAACAAATTAAATCAATGGCCCAATCAATTACAATTAATCGCTAACCAATTAAAATCCAATAATTATTGAAATTAAAATTTAGAATTAAAACCCCGCTAAGTATTAGGCCAGACTGGCTTGTTGGAATAAGGAGGTTTTTAATGCGCGCCGGAAGGTCTGGAGGTCAGCAATGGTCCGAATCTCTGGGGGGAGTTCATTCCACATGGAGGGTGCAGCCACAGAGAAGGCTCGTACCCTCGGAGCTGTCAGACGGCAACGTCCCGACAATGGAACCCCGAGGAGGCCTGCCCTGTGGGATCGTACCGGTCGGCTGGAGGCTGACGGTGGCAACAGGCGGTCCCGTAAGTACCTGGGTCCCAAGCCTTGAAGTGCTTTAAAGGTGAGTACTAACACCTTGAATCGCACCCAAAAGGCTACAGGGAGCCAGTGCAGCTCGTGCAGGAGAGGTGTAACATGGGAGCTCCCATAATCACCCGCGCAGCCGCACTCTGCACCAACTGCAGCCTCCGGATGCTCTTCAAGGGGAGCCCCATGTAGAGAGCATTGGCATAATCTAGATGGGAGGTCACAAGGGCTGAAGTGACTGTACGGAGGGCGCCCGAATCCAGAAAGGGTTGCAACTGGAAGATCCTACGGACCTGATAAAAGCCCCCCCTGGAGACGGCTGCAATATGATCTTCCAATGACAGCCGTGCATCCAGGAGGACACCCAAGTTGCGAGCCCCTTCCGTGGGGGACAAAGTCTCACCCCCCACGGCCAGCTATGGAGTAATCTGGCTATATCTGGGTGCCAGAAACCACAGCCACTCAGTCTTGGATGGGTTGAGCTGGAGCCTGTTCTGACCCATCCAACTCCACATGGCCTCCAGGCAGCGGCCCATCACTTTGATGGCTTCGTTGGGGTGGCCTGGGGTGGAAATGTACAGCTGGGTGTCATCAGCGTACTGATGAAAGCTCACCCCAAAGCCACAGATGAGCTCACCCAGCAACTTCACATAAATGTTAAACAGCAGGGGCAGGAGCACTAACCCCTGAGGCACCCCACAAATTAGGGGCCTCGAGGCCAATCTCTGCCCCCCTGTCAACACGAATTGTGAGCGATTGGAAAGGAAGGAGGGGAACCACCATAGCACAGTGCCACCCACTCCCAACCCCCAACTGCTGCAATAAGATACTGTGGTTGACAGTATCAAAAGCCGCTGAGAGATCTAATAAGACCAGGACAGAGGAATAAACCCTGTCCCGTGCCTTCCAAAGATCATCAACCAATGCGACCAAAGCCGTCTCTCTGCTGAAGCTGGGCCTGAAACCCAATTGGAGAGGATCCAGATATATTGCTTCATCCAGGTGCTGAGGAAGTTGTTGTGCCACCACCTTCTCAACAGCCTTCGCCAAAAAGCGAAGGTTGGAGACCGACCGATAATTAGACAGCAAGGCTGGATCCAGGGATGGCTTCTTGAGGAGGAGTCTCACCACCACCTCTTTCAAAGCAGCAGGCAAGAACTCCTCTCTCAAGGAAGCATTAATAATCCCCTGGAACCAACCTCACGTCACCTCCCAGGTGGCCAATACCAGCCAGGAGGCGCATGGATCTAACGAACAAGTGGTGGCATTGAGCCCACCCAGCAATCTGTCCACTTCATCTGGGGTCACAGGATCAAACTCAACCCAAATGGTCTCAACCAAGACTGGCCCCACTCCCCCGTCCAGAGGAGCCCATTCAGAGTCCAACCCATCCCGAATCTGAGCGATTTTATCCTGCAGAAAACAAGAAAAATCCTCGGCTCGTCCTTGCAAGGGATCCTCCTGCTCCCCAACTTGAAGAAGAGAGCGGTTACCCTAAAGAGGGTGGCCGGGCAGTTTCCTGTGGACGCAATAAGGGTGGAGAAATAAGAACGCTTTTCCACCCTAATCACCACTAAATACATCCTAAGATGAGATCGCAAAAGTGTTCGGTCAGATTCGGAGTGGGTGGCCAACCAAACACTCTCTAGGTGTATTTTCCGGCGCCTCATCTCCCTAAGCTCCCCAGAAAACCAGGGAGCCAATTGGGATCGACGCCGGGTCAGAGGCTGCAAGGGCACGACCCGGTCGAGAGCCTCCGAGGCCACCCTCTCCCAGGTGGCCACCAAGTCCCCAACAGGGTCATGTGTGTGTGCCTCAGGAAACAGCCCAAGCTCCGTCAGGATCCATTAGGTGCCTGGGGCGGAACCACTTTGTCGGCTCCACCTCCCTGTGGTGAGGGGGTGTGGAATGGAAGTCCAATCCGATGAGTGAATGATCAGACCATGACAGGGGCTCAATATAAAGGTCCCCTCTGCCAAGATCATTCTGCCACTGATCAGAGACAAAAACTAAATCCAAGATGTGACTTCCCGTGTGAGTGGGGTCCCGAATTAACCATGGGTCAATTAACCATGGGTCAAACCCATGGCTGTCATGGAAGCCATGAACTCCTGAGTGACCACCGAGGCCACACCAGCAGAGGGAAGGTTGAAGTCCCCCATAACCATAAGTCTGGGGGTCTCCACTGCCAAGCCAGCTATGACCTCAAGGAGCTCAGGCAGGGCCGACGTCACATAGCAGGGAGCCAGGTATGAGAGTAGTAGGCCCAACTGACCCCCAGAACCCCACTTCACACAGAGGGATTCACATCCGGTTTTCTGAGATACAGTGATTTCCCTCGGACAGAGATCTTCCTTAATAATCACCGCCACCCCCCCACCCCTTCCTTGAGCTCTCGGCTCATGAAACACTTGATACCCAGGTGGGCACATCTCAACCAGAGGGACACCCCCTTCTGGACCCACCCAGGTTTCGGTAATACCTACCAGATCTGCACCCCTCTCTTGAATAAGATCGCAAATGAGGGGGGCTTTGTTTCTAGCAGATCTGGCATTGCATAACATTAGCCCAAGGCCCAAGGCCCAATGACACAGACCACTCAGGGAACAGGAAATAATTTGGGGGCCGGAGCACGCCACCTTATGTAACCAACAGGGGCGTGCTCCTCGAACCTGATATAGCCCCCTATATCTGCCATAGTTGCCCCTCCCTCCAACCATACTAATGAATTGCACCTCTTCCTTGGAACAGCCCCCCCTTCCTTGAACCAGACCCTCTAACCCCAAGAACTCCCCGGCGCGCTCAACCCTCGGTCTGGCCTCTACCTTAAACGGGGGATCCCCCAACCCCCGCCTAGACAAGCCCCTCCCTAACCCCAGTAAAAATTCCCTAAAAAACAATGATACTGGTGGGGGTAAAAACTTAAGGATCTAGTATACGCATTTCCATGCCAAAACTGGGGTTGATTACAGTCAGGTCCAAAATGGCTGCTATATGCTGGAACACCACCAGGCCTGGTGACATTAGCAGCCTCGAGTCCTTTAACCCCTATAAGCAACTCAAATATTACAATATCTCCACCAGTTATGCCATGGTGAAAGCTCCTAAGGCCGTTCTTCTTGATGGCAGTATGGTGGACAAACACGTCTTCATTAATGTCACTCCTTTTGATAAAGCCATAGCTGGTCTTTGAATTAAACCATTTCACTGTCCCTAAGATCTTAAACACAATAGTCTTTTGGTTCAGATGTTGTAGGCGGCACCCACTCCCACCCACAAATTAGAATGTTGTAAGCTCCTTCAAATATCTCTCTGAAAATCTCTGAAAATTTTACTTTTTACTTTTAAGCAGCCTTCTGCCTTTTACACTTAAATTATAATCAAATTCATTATAAAGTTCAGAGAATGCGCACATGTAAATACACATGTTAATGGTCATGTTACATCAAACACTGCTTTCTGTCTAATGGTTTAAAAAGTACTTTCTCCCTATTTATAAAGAGTTTATTCTGTCCCAATAAAATTATTAGGCATTTAAATATTACTAGGTTTTAGTCTTTTTATTTTTATTATATATGTATAAATTAGCCAAATTCTCAGGCATAACCTGATAATATAATTGATCATATCTATAGTCCTGAAACCTGGAAACTGTCGCTAACAGTTGCTAGTAACTAGATTAATAAATTGCATTGGGAAACTGTGTTCCCTGGAGTGATTATCTTCTTCTCCTTTTGGGTTACTAAGTCACGGCTGCCAGCATGTACAGTATATTCAAACATGAACTCGCCTCAAGGAGCAGGTGCCAAAAATGATAAACAGTATAGATCAACAAGGCATAATATGATTAATTGGTGTAGCCTGGCTTCAGAAGATACAATGCTTCCTTTGTTGAATTAAAGGTGCCAGCAGTATTTGAGGAATTTCTAACCAATTAATCTCTTTCCATTGGAAGATTATTGCCCAAGATATAAGTGGTATGTAAAGAGACTTATTTTAAAAGCTTGTGGAATGGATCGTACTCACAGATGCTTTCTCATCATGTAAATATCCTTGTGGCACTGACCCACGGTCCAAGATGAATATGAGATCAGCTTCATTAGGCAGGAATGCTGTTGTGTTAAAAGTAGGCCAAGTGGTTTGTATCTGATCTAATCAGAATTTTCCACTGGCTGAAATACATTTCACAAAGTGTAATAGAAACAACATCACAATTTCTATCTTAAACAAGCCTTCCAACTGATGCTATCCTAGAATTTTCATCTGGCATTTCACTTTGTGAAATATATTTGAGTACATGTCTGCAAGTATACTCTTTATTTATAATCATGTCTAATGTAAAGAGGTTAAAAACTAATTTCCCTGATTTAAAGCATTTTTATACATTATATTCATGAATATAAGTATTTTGTTCAAATCTTCTAATGCTCTTCTCCTTTGTTTGCAAATTGGTAAATTGAACTGCAAAATTTGAAAAAGAATGAATTCATAAAGAAATCTAAATGTGGGTTCATATATTGGTTCAAAAGTACAAACTTAAGTCATTCAGTGAAGTGAAATCTCCTCTAGTGAAATGTTCTTCATTTGTTGCTTCTACAGAATTAATTAGACCACAGTTTCTCAAACATTGAGTACATTGACCTGCTAAAATTATAACATAATTTTATTAACTCACACACACCTCCATGAATTCATTGGGGCTAAAGCAATAAAACACACTAGTTTCTTTTTAATTGATACAGTATATCCCAAGGATACTCGGACTCTGTAATCGCTCAGCTGCCTATTGCACTATGCAAAGAAAAATCAGGAGCGATGCCTGCAATAAACATTGATGGCACTCCCTTTTTGGAAGCCTAATCAGGTTAAAAAGATGGGGGCTTTTCCCCACTTGCAGGCTAGTCCCTGGTAAAACTCCTAATTTCAACTGTTGATTGATGGGCTTAATCAATGTCATGTGGGCACTCAGCAAGGTTTCATTTGTCAGGTTGGAATGTCACTTTTCAATTCAGGCACATGTAATACCCCAAACAAGTTGGGATCTGCAGTTGTTTAATATCCACACTGCAGGAAACATTGGTTAATGCCAAGATGAGAAAATGACACCTCCCACCCCTTAAGTTTCAAAATGTCTAAGAGAAATGTATGAATGTATCAAATTCCAGTGGTCTGTAACTTCTCTGGCTTCCCATGTTTCAGTCATGAGTGATATCCTCCCATGAGCTTTTTTAGTACCAGTTCTCGAATATTCACAAAGGATACACACAAAGGCAGAAATTGTTGAAGATATTTCCTTTCCCTGGAAGAACTGTTCCCCAACTTATCTGCCCACCAATTTGGTGGAGTATTTTGATACACTGTGTTTCCTCATCTTTAAAACAATAACACAAAAGGTAAGGTCTTCCTTCATCTTGATGACTACACTTTTTGTTTTTGCTTTCCAGTCTAGTATGCAGTTCTGAGATTTCCTGGTAGTAACCTATGCAAGCACTAACCGTGTCTGATCTTGCTTAGCTTTTCCAAAGCAGCTAAGAGTAGTAGTTGCTCCACTCAATCCACTATTTTGTTTTATTTCTAGGAAGAACAATAATAACCAAAGGTAATTTTTCAGGGTGATGCTGTTTCACTTAGTTATATTACCTTGTGATCTGGCACTGTAGCTCCTGTAAAAGCTCCAGGAGTGTAGCCAAAGAAATTTATTTGAATTTAATATTATGAAAAGAGGAAATGTTAACATTCTTTAAACTAACATCCATTAATAGTCTGGAATCCTGCATCCCTGACCTCACTCCCCCAACTCTTGTTCTCTGTTTGAAATGCAAATTGACTTCACACATTGCCATCCTGGGAAAAACAATTTGCACAATTCACGGAGGTCACTCATTAGCAGGGAACTGTGTGTGCCTTGCAAGATTAGCACTGTTTGGGT
Organism: Myanophis thanlyinensis; assembly: GCA_017656035.1. Taxonomy (NCBI): domain Eukaryota; kingdom Metazoa; phylum Chordata; class Lepidosauria; order Squamata; family Homalopsidae; genus Myanophis; species Myanophis thanlyinensis. The sequence goes on along the minus strand of JAEANM010027663.1, from coordinate 1,231 downwards.
TTGTTTTGCAGACTCTGCAAATGGATGTAAACAAGCTGAATATCACTTTACTTCGGATTTTCCGCCAAGGAGTGGCTGCTGCTTTGGGACTCTTGCCACAGCAAGTGCATATCAACCGACTGATTGTAAGTGGCTTAGTTTCATGCTTACTATTACATAGTTTCACCTCCTGGAAATAAAACCAACCAGCCTGAACAAATAAATGGTTCTATATACCTGCTAGCAATAGAAGTAACAATATGGACAAGAATTTTTTCTGGGATATCTCATTCATGTTAGTATCAGTCCAAATCCACTGCAGAATGACAGCCTTTTTGCTAAAGGTTATGATGGTCTATAATCTACCATACTACCATACCATATACAGCACAGTTCAATTGATAGACAGCCTAAGGATGAGAGACAGACTGGTGCAAAGTTGCCCACTTAGCTTCTGTGCTGGTTCTCCCCACTTCTAATGTAGCTTCACAACCAATACCTCATATTAATGATAGACAGACAGACAGACATTGTTACAGAAATAGAGATGGGGTATATATTATACATATATACCAACTATCTTCATTTTATTTGTATGTGTTTGCCATTGCAAGACAAATTTCATTCATGCTCCGAATGCTACAAATCATAGCAGGCCTTCTAGGATAAGCTTTATTGTGACTGCTATTGGCTACCTATAAACTGAGTAGAAAAATCAGCCACCCAGCATTATATGAAGGATTATATGTTTGACCTACTGAATTTAATAAGATCTAATGTGATGTCAGTCATTTCTACAGGCATGCTTTCTTCCTTGCCTGAAGAGGCCATGTGTTGAGTCCAATACCAAAAGTAGACTTTTTCTTCTTCTGAGAAATAATAACTGAAGTAAAAGTAACTGATAATAATGTCAAAAACAGATGAATTTTCTCTTCTGGCATATCACATTTAAAATTTGTCTAGCAACCCCTTTGTTTCTCTTTCTGATATCCTCACCTGTCTGCAGATTACTCTACTTACCAGTTAAGGACAGAGGTGAAATTCAGCAGGTTCTGGCAGGTTCAGTAGAACCAGTAGTAAATTTTCTGAGCAGTTCAAAGAACCAGTTTTTAGAAGAAATCTCCTTTTGTTATTTTGTTATTGTAACTCAGCTGCTTATCTCCACCCCAAACCACCCCAATGAGGCTGTTGAAGTGATGAGCCGGTGTCTGGAGGCCGTGCGGAGTTGGATGGGGTTTAACAGACTTCAGCT
>JAEANM010027662.1:0-10507 GCA_017656035.1 Myanophis thanlyinensis | reverse complement strand
ATACTACCTGGCTTTTGCCTCAATAAACATTAGCTTCACTCCAGTCATATATCTGGCCCAAAGTAAAATAGGATATTAACATAGGCTTATAACTGAGATCCATGAGCTTGGACACTTGTTCCTTCTAAGTTTTTTTATGTTGACTATTTAACTATAAAAACTCTTTACGAAAACTTTATGAACAGGAACCTACCAAGTAGCTGCTAACTTTTCAATTCTGAATTTTTTCCTAGAGCTTGCCATTCTCACAGTATGTTTCTATAACAATTATAGTCCACTTCACAAATTGTATAAAAATGGAACAGCAGAATTTATTTAATTTAGAAATAGCTACCATAGGTTAGGCTTGATACTACTGAATACTGTTACTTGCCCTCAGCAATAATGGTGCCATATTACTAATCCTGCCCCTTGATTTTATCCACCACACAGGGACCGGTGCTTCAAAATTAAAGAAGTGCTCTGATGTGGCTATTTCTTAAGAATTTGAGCTTGAAAGTGCTTACAATTAGGATCACCTTCCTACACTGGCACTTAAAGAGCTAGTTTCAACTGTCCTAAGCACTTCCCTTTGAGGGGAAAAAAAATCAAGAGATGTGCCAGCTAGACAATACTAAGAGTTGCACCGCCTAGAGACCATTTGTAACCACTGCCTACTGTAAACAAGCAAAAGAGGTATTGTGCATATTATTTTTCTCTATTAGAGAAAAGCAGACATGGTATGGAGATTGACAGTGTGGATAAAGAATCTGATAATTTATCAGTATATATTCCTCAGGCTATTATATAGTTAACTGTGGAAAATCGAGATCTTTTCAGTCAGTTATAATTTTGTAGGTTTCTCAGCCTAAGCTGCTATCACTTCTTCAACATATTGTAGTTTAAAAATCTTGATTAAATGCAAGAGGTAAGCTCAGCCATTATGATTCATATAAGGATGGTTATCATTATTTCAACCACAAGAGTTGGGATTTCAACCATAGAGGCTGTGATTGAAACAACACTGCCTGAAGTAATTTACAAAACAAAAAACATTTGTATATTTGAAAAAGTCAAATTTTGAAATGTCAGAAATTCACCCATTCCATTAAAAAAAAGTAAAATATAATTTTGAGTCAGGAAAATATATTGTCAAACAAAATCATCCATGCTTCAGTGTGGTGGCATGATATAGATTGTCAAATACTTTAGAGTATAGTTTCTGCCTGAATTGCAGTATAACAGTAAATGATAAGCATCGAAATGGGTTATATAGAAGAACAAAAGTGATATTAAATTATAACCTTTCATTCTGGTAGTTCTATGATTAAAGCAAACATGTTTTTGTAGCAAGGCAAAGTTGTATAACTGCCAAAAAAGGATTTCCTAGTAAAACAAAGATGACTTTAACTTAAAAAGAGAGAGAAGTTTTTATTCCAGATACATTTGAATTTATTTACCAGTTATTGTATAAGGCATATAGATACCGGTATTTAAAAGCACAAGATCCTATAGAAGCGAAGAATCATTTCTAGCATCTCTTATTTATGTTAAGTTCATCCATTAATGAGGTAAACATTCTGTCCTAGATAAAAAATACATGCTCAGATTGTGTACAATATAAAAACAAAATGGATACAATTATGTGTTATCCTTGATAGATTGTTTAGATTAGACCAATGGAGTGGAATAAGAATGATTGATATTTGGCTAATATAGTTCAGTATTTTTGTCTAAAATAATCTATACTACTTAATACAGGTCAGCACAATTAGAACATAGTCTGTATGTTGTTTTCAAATTAGTCCTTTTTCTCCACAATTACTGTCTCCTACTATTTTTTAGAGTTTGCAAAAGGTTAAGGCAAATGATTTTATTTCACTACTTTCTGTGTTCTTCTAATGCTATCAGACTTGTGAAGACAGCACTAACCTGTCCAGTTATACACTAGAAACTACTGTACTATATTTCTGTTTTCAATTGTATTCCTTTCATTTTCTCTCCTTCAGTAAGCCTAGGGGACCACAGGCTAACTTCCATCAAGGGAGCACATAACAGAAGGAGCATTTCCGGTATCAGAAGCAATTAGCTTTATGCTGTTGTCCTGCTTTCCACAAATGCAGTGGCATATTTAAAATGTATCCAGTATCTAATTTAGCCAGAATAAATTGTCTAAATGTTGCACTGAAAGATAAAGCATATATTAAAAAAGTAAGAAAATGTGAATAATTACTCTGCACCACATAATCATCAGTCAATAGAAGGCTTCAGGCCTAAAGGATTCATCTTTGATAATAGAAAGTGCAAACCACATATTATAAATTTTTAATATATATGGCATCCACACTTTCCAAATGTCTATTCTTTTTTCTTTTTCTGTCCCTTCCTAAATAAAACAAATAGTAATTGAAATGTACCGTTAGTAGAATATTGCTTGCTTCTTGGGAATACTGTTTTTGGGAATATCCGAGATAAATTCCTAATCTTAGAAATAATATATGACCCAGTGATGGCACAATAAGATAGACTCCCCTGTCCATTTGGAACATATTAGAGAAGAAGTTTTTTTTTCATATAGTGGAAATGATGTACTTAGAAACATAGGGAACAGGCAAGAAGAATGGGGAAAGGAGAGATGCCTAAATTAGTCTTGTCAAAGTATAACCCAGTATCTATTTGGCATCATCCATGACTGCCAACACATTGTCAGGCAGCATCAAGTAAAATGTAGTATTGTAAATTTCATGCCTAAGAGTCATTATCAGTGAATATTTCCCACTCCTAGTTCTAGTCACACAGAGGACAGGAATTCTTGTTATAGCCAGAGCTAGGTGCAGTATAGTGGTGAGATGTCATATTGTTTTCCATTTATATTTTTTAAAAAAGTAGGAGGAGGGAAAGGAGAAAGATAAGCCTGGAATTTGCATTTGGTACATTTCATAATAGATGATCTAATTACTAGCTGTGTATTTAAGAAATAACATCAGTGGCCTGGCTCCAGGCCCTCTTCCTCCCTACAGAACAAATTGTTAAAAGCAGAGATGTCTGATGAAGCTAAAAGACTGAATTGAGATGGCACAAATTCCATCTTCCGGAATCTAATTCTTACTTGAGGAAAATATACCGCAACTTTAGAACTAAAGGATAGCATATCAGGAATAACTCAGACCCAAGTTTTGCTAATCATTTTATTATCAGTAGACATTTGCCTGAGTTAACAAAAGAGATGTCCAGCATTCATTGCCTTCTCTATCATACCACAGTAGTCTTAAGTCTATGAGCTAGAATATTTATTATAAGAGGCATCTGTTCTATGAGCAGCTGCTAACACATCTGCCATATCACATAGAATAAGGAATAACTGTAGTCCTGCACTGCTAAGGGAAAAAAACTAATTAGAACTCTGGTATTCAGAGCATATTTCACATTTAGAAAGCAAAAGTGCCTACTCAAAAGTTGTTTTAATAGATAATATGTAATTTCTTTCACTGGTACTGAATGCAATTTTTTTTAACTTGAGATCATGAAATGTACTTTACTGGAACATAAATTGTACTTTGCTGAATTAGGTACAGCCTATTTGTTTCAACATTTATTGCAAAACTAGGTTGTATTGGATGATCCATTGCTAGGTGATCAAAGTTGTTGTTTAACATTTATTAAATGTATATGTTGATGATAAAGAGCACTCAGAATATATAATGGCCTACATTAAAATATATTAAGTGCAAAGTAAAGAAAGCAGCACATATCAGTTAAAACTTATTTAGCATATATCAACTTCATCTATTAACTACTTGTGTCTACTTCTAGAAAGTGATCCAGTGTGTCTTTCCATATGTTTTGCCAGGTACATAAATACCTGTCCCAAGTGAAAAATAACAGTTAAAAATAACCAACCACATGTGGCACCTGAAAGAAATATGCATTCGTTATGGTATTTATGATGTCCATGCTTTTAGAGGTTAAGGTTTACTCCATCAAATTCCTGAGTTGATGGGTATGTATGCAATGACAGAGAAAGAGAAAAAGGAAAAAAAATAAGATTTGACTTTTTTCCTAATTCTCCATTAGAAAAATGGAACTAGAGGTGTAAAAGAATAAAATACTCTTTGACAACTATATCACAACATGAAAAATAAATATATGCAAAATAAATATACCAATGTAAATAAGTTCACATGATAAAGTTCTTTTATAAATTAAAATAACTGGAAGCATAAGATTATATTACCACTTTCTCGTTTTATTTTGCCTGAAAATGGACTGCATTATTTTTTTTAAGGGTGTGTGTGATTCTATGAAAATAGGTAGACATAATTGAAAGGGTTCATATTTCTTTTGTTTAGTATGTCCTTGAACATATTTCAACAACAAATAGCTTTACAGTCTCTCTTTTTATCTTCTTGCAGGTATATACCTGGAAGCTTTTCCAAAGCACATGAGCTAAGGTCATAGACAGCTAAGACAGAGGAAGCAACATTACCATGAATTAATCTGTGCATCTATATTATAGGGTGAGTCAATAAAGATATGGAAAGCAATGCAAAATATGTCATCAGATTAAAACTAAAAGTAATGTCTATTTTTCTCCTACTCCCTGTATCTATTACTATAATATATAACAAAAAACTGGCATCTGTGAGGTAGGGAAAAATATTTGAGAAGACATTAACAGCTACTAAGGAAAGAAACTAGATTGGCAGCCAAAGGAACAACTTACTTATTAACTGGTCTCAAACACTGAAAGTTCTTCATTCTTAAGGTAATCTTCTGAAATGTCTTTTATTTCCATTAGTTCCATTTATTATTACTCATTTACTATGCAACTTTTACCTTTTTGTATTTGTGGGCTCATAGCCATTCAGTTTTATAGAAAGAGAGATCTAACTATTGATTATATGGAAAGCAGAGCTAAATCTCAAGGGTTTATGAAATCATCGGTGTGGCAAAGCATTTGCCGGAAACATATTTTTATTGCGTAGATTAAATATTAATTGCCATTATACTGGAATGTTCATTTGAAAGTCTTTGGTTTCAATTACTTTATAGCTTTCTCCAAGCATGTGATGGATAACAATTCCCATCATTCACAGTAGGGTGCCCAATCTTGGGATAACTGTAAGACTTGTGGACTTCAACTTTTGAATTCCTCCTGGCTGGGGAATTCTGGGAATTGAAGTCTTCAATTGTTAAAGCTGCCAAGGTTGGACATCCAGGATCTAGGCCTACAGTGGAATTCTGATGAGAGATGGTACCTGGTAGAGTCTTACAGAACTCAGATGGTATTAAAAATCAAATAAATAAAACATGGAATAAGAAAAGACATTTGAAAGCTATTAGAGAAATAAAAATATAAGGACTGAATTTTCTGAGGTTTATAGTTATGGCGTACACAGAAAAAATATGATACATACTATGTTAGGAAGAGATTTATATTATTTATTTTGCTGTTTTGTTGTTTTTGGGTGGAGGCAAACCTCCTGAATAAAGTCACTATCTTAAATTAGTATCTATTGAACCCAAACAACTAACTCTAGACAATTTATTTTTAAGTTGAATATTTAAAAAGATATTCATGATTTTTCATTTATGTAATACTTTCAAGCACATGATATATGTGCTATTTTGCCCTTTAGGACACAACTATGTTACTATGATACTATGTCTCCATGTAGTTAGAATAGGGAATAGCCATGGGCACCCTGAAGCCTTCGGATTGCAGAGGGCTAATGCGTTTATTTATTTGTTTTCTTCTGGTTTGAAAGTTGAAAGAGAAGGTGTATGAAACTCTTGTCACAAAATCTCAGGAAGGGGAATACAGAGCAAGCAAAACAAAGTAAAAATCAAGCAAAATATTCCTTCGAAGCTAAAAACAATAACATTTCAAAATATGTACCCACCTCAAAATAAGTCCTTATCCCTGTACTAGGAGATCAAGGAGGATTGGAAATAACCTTAGACCTAAGTTTATTTATTTATATTTATATAAATAATGTATTTATTTATTATATTTATTTATTATTTATAAGATTCAGAATAATAATATATTTAAAGGTATATTAAGGCAAACAGGTAGACATCTAGATAAACCCTTATGGATTCCAACAAGTATAGAATCATAACAAACCAAGCCATCATACATGCTGGATCAGAATGATGCTTCAGTATGGTAATGTCCAAATCAGGTTATCTGCATTCAGTAACACAAGATATAGGACTCCTGAATAATTAGAATTAAACAAGATTTAGGAATCAGTTCACCTTATCACACATTTTCTCCATTATACAAAACAATTGTTTGTAAATTTACATCTGTACAAACATTCTATGATATGCACATTTCTTTTAGATCTCTTTCTTCTCTATTTTGGTGGTACATTTTTTTTAAGATGGAGGCACTGTCCAAGAAGTCCTCAAGCAAAAAAAAATAAATAAAGTGGCAGAGGTTTCACTTAGTCACCATAGAGGGGAAAGCTACAGTGATAAAAGCTTTAGCAGTTTTTCTTCTTTCTCAGCTAAATTTTGTTCTTTCACACCATTTTTCTCTAATGATTCCCTAAAACTTATTTCACTTTCTTACAAATCATTTGATTCTTCTTCAGAAGAGGTAGATTATGGAAACTATAGCATAATCTCAGTTTGAAAATGTAATCAGAGAGGTTTATAGAGGAAAGGAAATGAAGAAAATAAATACATTTCTTCAACTTCCTGTTTTTGAACAGCGCTTATTAAAAATAACTATTCCCTCCATGTTTTTTTTTTAAAAAGAACTCTAATACTGTATTAACTTTTTCTTTTTTTCCAATGGCTTGGCATTTCTTTTCCATAGAATTGCAGATGTGCCCAATGCTTTCTATTACTGCTATTGTAAAAGTTATTGAAAATCAGAAAATGTTTCTGCTCTGCCATTAGTTGTCAAACTAGGATGGTAGTGTGACAGATTTTCTGTACAGTACTTGAAAAAGTTGCTGTTTTCTAAATATGGCTGCCAGTCTAAATGAATGCTTCTTAGAAATGTCACTGACAGTCTCCAGAATTTCCTGCATATTTTTACCAATCAACATTTCTATTTTCTAACACTGTTGCAACAGTTTTAGAATCCATTATGATTATAACTTATTGCTTGTATCCTTACGATTTATATTGAGTATTGGCTCCTAGTATGATTTGACTGCTTATTTGTACCCCTTGACTATCAGTAAGTGTTGTATCCTATGATTCCTGCCATATGTACCGTTTCCTTTAATGTACACTGAGATCATATGCACCGAAGACAAATTCCTTGTATGTCCAATCACACTTGGCCTATAAAGAATTCTATTCTATTCTGTTCTGTTCTGTTCTATATTCCTATAGCCACCTGGAGGACCCATTTCCTTAAATTGCATCTCACCTTTCCACAGTTCAAGGAATAGAGAACTACAGATCTGTGAATTGCCAGCCATCACTGCTAATGGTTAGGAATTCTGGGAGCTATACCAATGTACCAAGCACAAATATAGAAAGCAGCTTTATTGACCTATTTGTGCCACAAAGAGGGCCTACTATGGATCCCATTGGTCAAAGAACTTCAACTATTGGGATCCAGAAGAAGAGCCTTATCTGAGGCAGTGCTGACCCTTGGGAGCATCCTCTCCTCTAGGGCAGGAGTGAGGAATCTTGGCCTCTTGGCCTGTGGCAAGATAAGTGGCAAATAAATTTAACAAAATAAATCAATAAAATTGTATTTGTTTTTGTTATGCATGAAATTATGACTGGAATGAGATACAATGGAACAAATCCTTTCATTATGGTCCCTGGAAAGTTTCTGGGAAGGAATCTCAAAGTTTTCCTACATTCATTTTAATTCAGGGATATATGCAAGTAAGGGGAATTTAAAAAAAAGTCAAGATGATGATTGAAATGGTGTAGTCACAACTGAATCTTGATTTTTTAAAAAAAATGTTACTCTTGTTCACATCTATTCTCATTACTCGTCCAGTATTTCTCTATCACGGCCTAATTCCAGTATCTTTTTCAAAGATATATTGTATTTCCAATTTTTGATGTTTATTCTTGATTTTTGCTAAATTTTGAACAACTTCAGTGCATTTCTATTGCTATTTAATGTTAGTTTCTAGACAAGGCGGGCAAAAAAATCTCTTGCAAACTTCTCAGGATCCAAATTATTTTAATCATTAGCAGATCTAATTGTTTTGCATACACACTAGGGTAGACAGGACCCCTTTAACCTGGGTCCAGTTTTAATGTAGTTTTTCCATTTTCATTTCAGTTGCAGTAGGTGCTAGATACACATATTCTGGAGAGTTCCCAATAACTCCAGCTAATATAATAAAATGCCTCCCCATTAATAAACTTGAAGATGTATCCACCTGTTCTTCAATCAGACTAATCCTATACCTAATCCATACGCAGTGTGGTATAGTGGTTAAAGGATCAGGCTAGAAACCAAGAGATGGTTAAGTTCTAGTTTTGCTTTTGGCATAAAGCCAGCTGGGTCATGTTGGCCAATCATTTTCTCTCAGTCTTCAGAAGCAAACCACTTCTGAAAAGCTTTGCTAAGAAGACTGTAGTTGTCAGGAGTTTAAAACTGAAGGCAGAATAAAAATATTTTTTAAAACTCCTATTCCTAACACTATTGGTACAGTCCCTGTTGGTAATTTTATCGTACCTCAAGTGCCACATTGCAAATCTTTTCCAGTCACTTGGCCTCCCTTCAATAAAACAGGAGACAAGAGCCACCATAACATATGATATTTCACATAGTTTGAGGCCACTTTGGACAATTTTGGAATAAGAAAGTGAGAGAGATACTACTTATAATCCAGCTAAGGATAAGCAAGTCTTACTGGTGACCTGGAGCTTGGAAGAAAAAAAATGTTTCTGAGATGTTATTATGGTTAGATTTGGAAGTATAATTTCAGTTGCACTGACTTTTAATTCTTCAGTCTCGTAACCACAAGGGGCACTGGAGTGCATAAAGATTGTTAGAAATTTCCTCTGTGTCCCCTATTTATTTATTGCTCTGCCTGCTCTTTGTCTGTAAAATTGTTAATCTCAGGATGCTTCCTTCCGGCCATTGTCATTGCAAGAGTACTTGATCTCTAATTCTTTGCCTGATAGATGTGGCTAGCCCAGAGTTAGGATTTGTGTTTCCTGTAATAAATCACTCTTCTATTAAAGTTGGAATGAGCTGCTTTGCTATTCCTTGCTCAAATTAGGTTCTCTGCAAACATCACAATTAACCCATCCTCAAACCACAGTTAGAGCAAGAGCTGAAAGGTCTCAAGTATAATGAATGCTGAACTGTTCTGGAGACTCACAAGAACATCATCCCTAAACCTAAAGATTAGATGTTACAAAGGAACAACTAATACCAAATGTATCAGTTGACTGTACTGTAGTCCAATCCATACCTGTCTTAACCCTTCAAAAAATCATAGATAATCTGTTTCTTTCACAGATGTTGTATATCTGGAGAATGGAAAGTGAGGCCGAAATTAATAATATTATTTGATTGTACTGACATACATCAATATTTAGGACTCTAAAATAAGCTTTCAGATGTAATGCAAAAAAAAATATCATTATAATATAATAACCTAAAAGCCTGGTGCACCAGAGGTAAAAACGTACATGTAATAGTATTAAAAAAAAAGGAAGGAAGGAAAACCAGTTTTTGGGTAATGGTGAAAATATCAGGATAGAAACTGAAATTGTGAATTCTAATCTTACTTTAGGTATAGAAGTCAGCTGAGTGACTTTCAGTTACTCACTCAATCTCAGCCTTAGGAACCAGGCAATAGCAAAGCACTTCTAAAACTATTGTTAAGAAAATTCCATGTATTTGTCCATGCAGTTGCCAAGAAGTAAGATTGACTGGAGGGAAGGAGGGAGGGCGAGAGAGACAGAGAGAACGAGAGAGCAGAAGAAAATGAAAAAGAACTGAGAAGTCGCCATATGAGACAAGAATGAGGAACTTGTTTAGCTCAAGAGAAAAATTGGCTCCAGGCAAGAACCAAATCCTTTGAACATCAGCAGGTAGTGTGGTTACAGCAGGTAAAATCACTATCCACCACATGAGATCCATTCAGTTTCATATGTACTTGTCCAGAACTATGCCCACTAATTCATACACAAAGAAAACTATTTGGGCATACATTGTTCATCCAGTAGTAATAGCAATAGCACTTAGAGTTATATATCATTCAATAGTGCTTTATAGAGTCAACATACAACAGAGCCCCCAACAAGCTGGATCTCACTTTACCAACCTCGGAAGGATGGAAGGCTGAATCAACCTTGACCCAGTCAGGATCAAACTCCTGGCAGTGTGCAGACTTTAGACATTCATATTTACAGATGCAGTTTTCCAAATGAAAATGGTAGTAATTACTATTTAGAATTGAGACTTTGAAAGAGTGCCTTCCATGAAGCTGATTTGCTCTCCTTTATCAGAAAGTCAGAAAAGAGTAGAATTCTAGAAAGTTGTCACTTCAAGATTATTTATTTATTTATTTATTTA
>JAEANM010027660.1:0-10507 GCA_017656035.1 Myanophis thanlyinensis | reverse complement strand
AGACAGACAGACAGACAGACAGAAACCTTGAACAAGGCCACAGTAGGTGGGGAGGTGTAGATTATACTCTGCCCTCTTACACTCAAATCACAATTCTAACTGGATTGGATTTTTTTTTTCATTTTAGAAAGGAAGAAAGAAAACTTTATATTAAAATAATCAGTATGGTGGAGTGATTAAAGTGGTGGATAGTACAATTTGAGGAGCCTTGGTTTAAGTGTACCCTCTACCATGGCTTGGATGTCTTTGGGATGGAAACTCCCTGGATGACTTTGGGCCTATCACTCTCTTTCCTCCCAACCTGTTACCAAAGGGGCTGTTTTGTGTGAAATAGCTGATGAATGTTAAATATCTTGCACTGAGAACTGTTGGAGAAAAACCAGGATGAATAAAATGAATGTAAAGCAGAACGGCACGCCTGGAGATCACTGAATGCAGCCCCCAGGAGATCTCCGGAAATGGTTCCTGAACCGTAACTTTTGACATTATGGATGGCTGATTATGCATCATTAAGTTGGTGTTGACTCTTAGTGATCAAATAGACAGATTTACTCCAGGGTGCACATTTTAACACAAGGGGAGGAAAAGTATTAAAGGGAGATTAAGATGTGATGGGCTGGAGGAATAAGCTTGAGGAATAGGACAAAGAGATGCAACCAAGATAGCCGTCATATTTTATTTTATTTTAAATCTGAGTCCAAAGCAGAAATGTAATTTGAGAACATGCCTTAGGGTTGACCATCCTTTATTCTTTTGTTGATAAAAGTTTGGATGGGAGAGGCACTTTGCAAGACTGAGGTCAGCTCTTTGAGCTATGTTAGATTTCACGGTGGCTCAGTGGCTGTTTGTTGATCAGAATGGTTGGCAGTCTGGCAGTTCGAATCCCTAGCGCCGCGTAACAGAGTGAGCTCCCGTTACTTGCATCAGCTTCTGCCAACCTAGCAGTTGGAAAGCATGTAAAAAAATGCAAGTAGAAAAATAGGGACCACCTTGGTGGGAAGGTAACAGCGCTCTGTGCGCCTTTGGCATTTAGTCATGCCGGCCACACGACCACGGAATCGTCATCAGACAGCGCTGGCTCTTCAGCTTAGAATCTGAGATGAGCACCAACCCCTAGAGTCAGGAATGACTAGCACATATGTGCAAGGGGAACCTTTATCTTTACCTTAGACTTCAAAACCAAAGTTGTAGATATGAAGATTACCTTTATTGTAAGGTTACGGTAATAGAATCTTGGATGCTACCCCCCACCCTTCCAAAAACCTGGTGTTTTTTAGTTGAATGAAAACACTTAATGCATTTTATTAAGAACATGTCTTTTGTTAATTAAGGAAAGCTCTCCAAAAATACTTGTGTACCAGGCTGTCTTAATCAATGCATTACAAAGCTTCAGATATGAGCTCGTATCGAATATTGTTGTATTCTGTACTCCCCCCGATTTTTTTTACTACTAATTAACAAGCTCACAGCTTAAATATCTAATCAATTTTGATTTTGGGAAGAGCCTGCAAGGATGTATCATGATTAGGTCAGAACCAGGGCTGATTATTAGGAGTGGGTGGATCAGATCCATGCCAGTGTCACAGATATTATATTTCCCTTCTCCTTCCTCCTTTCCTTTCCCGTCCCTTCCCTCCTTCTCTCCATCCCTCCCTCCCTTTCTGTGCCATCAAATTTATGACTTCCCAACTCTTTTCCTTTTAATTAAGTTTACAACTGAAAAGAAAAGCAAGCAAAATCAACAGGACATGTTTTCCTCATTTTTCTTTCTCCTTATTCCTATATTCCCCTCCCCCTCCTATGTAGGGTCTGATGCTGTTTCTTAAACCAACATGTATATTTTTATAAAGCAATGGAAACATTTGACTTATTGTACTCAACATACTTTCCTGCAGGAGGTCTGTTTTTTCTACTATCCTTCTTTTTTTTTCTCCCCGAAAAAAATAAATAAAAAATAAATCCCCACAAACATATTTCATCAGCAAAGTGGCAGCTGAAGAGATGCAGATGGTAAGATTATAGATACAGATATAATATTTGTTCTGGTTGAGATTAAATACATTTTTTCACAAGAGGATTTAAAACCAGAGCAGGAAAGAACAGATGAGGAGAGGCTAATAGCTGACACCACTCCAGAAACTCAAAAAGATAATTCTAAATTTTGCTTCTGTCATTTTGAAGAAGTTTGAACAGGCATATTGGGTGGAAAGAGGCACACTCACAACTAAAATGCCAAATGTATTGTCAGTTAAGAGAATACTGCAACAAACTGTTTATCACTTATCATAAAAATACATATATCCAATATTTCTCCAGAAATAAATCCCAGATATTTGCTTTTGGTAGCTTTGCTCTAAGTGGATGCATGCATTTTTTTTTAATAAGAACAACATTGAGATCTGATGCCCATATTTTCTTAGAAACGTTAAGTTAGGTTTTCGTGGTTTGTAAAACTGTGAGTAATGGTGAATGGTTTAGCCAAAAATGGATTGATTTAAATGAAATCATTTTCGGAAGCTCCTATTCTCCCTTTTTTTGAAGGCGATCTACATAATCATGAAAACATATTCAGTGAAAAGTGAAATGCCCCACCGTTGTTGTTAGAATTATAGAGCTGCGATAATCCTCTAATTCAAGGGTCTCCTAACTTGGCAATTTAAAGATTTGTGGATTTCAACTCCTAGAATTCCCACGTGGCTGTCGAGGTTCCCAAATCCTTGTTGCCAAGTAGAGACCCAATGTCTACTTCAATCCCTTGAAATATTCAGAAATAAATAAATAATCAGGCACAAGAAATGGCTTTCTAAAGTCACCTTAAAACACTCCAGAGATACGAAATCTACAGCTTCCCATAATCCAATAATAACTTCTCCTAGAAGTCATGCAAAATAGAATGAAGGCACATATTATCGTAGGCAGAAAGTGTTTCTTAGGTCTCTTCAATGGGCTAGTCTTGGTGTAATGTGTGATAAGTAGCTTGCTTTGAAAAGGTTGTTTGAGCTACTCTATGATCATATTTGACAAGACATTATGGCACCAGAATTTGAGACGGCTCATGTTAAGGTTTTTGCTTTGAATTAGTCTTAAGTTTTATTGGGCTCCCTCCGCCTTCTGCTGAATAGGAAGATCAAGATGGGAAAATGCTGATGTTTGGAATGAAAGCAGAAGCTAGTCCCAAGTAGGACTAACATAGGGCATTCCTTTCAGTTTGCAAAATTTGCACATTCATTAAAATAATGAGCGTCTTGAAATAAGGTAGCTTTCTCAATGGCAATGTTAACAAATAGGAGAAAAATGGGATCCTCTTAGCTTTGGCTGTGTTATTGTGAGAATCGTTTTAAGTTATTAAACTAAAGAGAACATAGTTCAAATAATTCAGCCTGCTTGCATGCCTGTGATAAGCTGGTTGGATCCATGATATTTTACATATTTTTGCACCACATTTTTTTCCCCAAATTATAGTACAGTGGTATCTTAGTACTCATGGTTAATTAGTTCCTGGAAGTGCAATGACTACCAGAAACTATGGATTTCAAGCTATTTTTTTTTCCCATAATGTGGTGAGTCACAAGCAGCCAGTACTGACAAGTTTATAGCTTATACCTTGAGTACCAAACCAACAATGAGCACCTGGACAAAATGTTCACATCAAAATGCATTGAGTACCAAGTCAAATAAGTTTCAAAGCAGTTGAGTACCAAGGTTTTACTGTACATATAATATGTAAGAGAGCGAAGTGTGCTGTTGACGTTTGATAAAAGCGTAACTTTCAAATGAATAAAACCATAACTTTCAAATGAATATAGATTGTGCAAAAAATAAACAAATAAAAATAGCCCTGTGTTTTTTTTTCTGCAGAAATTATAGATCTGGGCTTGTGACAACAGGTTTATTACCAGGAATAAAGTGGTATAGTGCTATGGATAGACAAAGAAAGCATCAAATGCATGGGTGTCAAACTCAACTCATCATTTTGCCATCACGTGACATTTTGTGATGTTTTCCCCATTCGCGGTGCTGGGGTGGGCATGGCCCACTCATGATGCATCCAGCCTGCGGGCTGCGAGTTTCACACCCCTTATCGAATGGAAGTACATTGGCCATCAAATATAATCCGGAATACAATTTATTAAGACATTGGCAGGAATTTAGTTTCAGTGCTAAAATAATTTTGGTGCTGTCTACACATTTACCGTTTCCTTGGTTGATGTTTTTGCATAACATAGAACTACAGATTGATTTTGGTGGTACTGCTTCCTAGCATGTTAAAGTTCAAGTTTTAAAGTTCAAATATGATTAGCAAATAGGGGAGGAAAATGTGGAGGGTGGCAGATAAAGACCTGAGTTTAACACATACATAAGTTCCACATTTCATCACTTATCTTTCATTGAATTCTATCTTTCTTCATCAACCAGTTGTGTACCTTACCAACATTTTTCTCTTCTGATTTTGTTGGAATCATTTATGAATATTGCCAACATATTTTTTTTTTGTCTTTATCTCAGACAGATTCTTCTGGCACTTATTCCGCATTAGAGCATCTTTCTTACACTCAAATCCCACACTATCTCAGTTGTGTTTTTAAAGGGGGGAGTGGGGAGATAAAGTGCTACTTTGGTAATTCGAAGTATTTTGATATCCAAAATTACTAAAAAAAAAAAAAAGACGAGGTTTTAATGGCCCAATTTATAAACAAATAGACAACGAGATTCTGAGTAGTTCATTTACTAAGCCATCAGCCAAGTACCATAGATTATTGAAGAATTAAGTCTTTGTAAATTTGGATGTAAATTAGCCTAATTCACACCAGCCAGAATCATTTGCAGCATAATTATTCATCAGATTTCACACCCACCAAATTTGGTGAGAGTTGCTTTAACAGGGAAACAAATTTTAGACTATCTGTAAAAAATACATTGTAGTAGGCTGAAAACTTTCATTTGCTAATATTTTAACAAATGGAAACCCCGCCTCAAAAAAAACAAAAAAAAAAAAAAAACCCACCACAACCTATGGAATAGAACAGTCTGAAGAAACAAACTGTTAGTCTGTCATTTAAGTAGAGGATTTAGCTGTTCAAAATCTGGGTCTTGGTTCAGCCATATTGGGGAACAAACTGTGCATGTTAAATTTGATTTGAGGCTGACCGTGAACATGTCATCCAATTCATCAATTTTTTTCTAGAAACTTGATATTCAAAATGATAATCATCAACAACAAGATCAAGTTTGGGATATTGTATTTATTAGGCCGTAGATACAGTATAACTGGTGTATGCATTCCCTAGAATAGATTGCAGTCACTGTACCACTCTCATCTGAACAATATTCAAAGCATGCTTCCCTGATCTAAAGCTTGTCAGATGTATTGACCCTCCATCATCATAATTTCTATGACAGCATGTCCATATTTGGTAGGACAGCAATCTCCAATCCTTGCAGCTTGGAGGCAACAGTGGGGGGGAGGGGAACTGGGTAATATGAGCGGTGGGCCACCACACATGTGTGCATGTGCAAGTCAAGCTGCCTGCCTGTGCACATGTGTGCCAGCCCACTGCTCACATGAATTGAACTATATGTGTGTGTGCATGTGTGTGTTGGCCCACCTCTCGTGTGCCCTGGTTGTGAATAGGCCATGGCCTGGTGGTTGGGGACCCCTGCGCTAGGAGATGTGGAAGTTGATATTTTGAGGGTCTCAAGCAGAGAGGGAAGCTTCTTCGGATATACCTTCTAAGGATCTGTACCCGGTGCCTATAAATCAGTATTTCTCAGTCTTGGTAACTTTAAGCTATATGGTCTTCAATTCCTACAATTCCCTGGCTAGGATGCTGGTTAGGGAATTCTGAGAGTTGAGGTCCATAGTTCTTGTAAATGTCAAGGTTGAGACAGTCATTGGAAAACTGTCAAGAGCCCTGTCTAAGGAATGATGATTTTGTTAGTATATGAGAGTTCATGACTTGTAAGAGACATGGTAACAAAGTCAGCCAATGAATAGGCATAGCAACAGATCAGCCAATAGGAGCTGTTTGGAAACTGAAACAGTATTTGCTGGAAACTGCAAGGAGCCTGGGCATGGCTTAGCTCTGCAGCTCAAGAAATTGAAACTAGTCTGTACTGAGCTCTGAAACTGAAACTCCTCTCCTCTGCTTGTATTTACTACCACGTTGGAAAAACCTGCTTTTGGTATTGTATATTTACTTCACATGTTAGATTATATATAAAGAGAAGTTATTGGATCCTGCTGAGTTCATTTACTTGGATGAGCTTCTGAATGTGATTTCTGCTGCAAACTCTGACAGTTTCCAGATTAATGACTTCTTACCATTTTTAATAGGAGGAGCAACAATGCAGTAACAGTGCTACTCTTTCTCCAAGAGTTGAACCCTGAACACAAGCTTTTGCTTTATACTAAATAACAAGGAAAGATTATCCAGTGAAGCTACATAATCACAGGACAAAGGTTCAGTTGAAGCAGTGCTTCACTAAAGAAAGTATATAAAAACTTGGCAATGATATTTAGATAATCAAATCATAACCTACAATCCAAGTTCGCCATTCATTCCCAAAGGGTCATTGCTCCAAAAAAATGGATGCGACAGAGGATTTAATTCAAACAACCTGGGATTTTGCAACACAGCTGTTCCCTTGCTTTCTGTAGGGGATTTATATCACTTACAGTAAGGACTGCAGATGCCTCTTTGCTGGCTTCAGTCCTGAAGTCTGTGTTTCCATCAAAGCTTTCAGTGCTTTGCTCAAATTAGCTTATTTCAGAAATGTTAGCCTCAGCATCTCCATTAAAGCCTTTTAGCAGAATATTTCCTTTGAATAAGACAGGAAAAGATTGAGTCTGAAGGAGCCAAGGTTCCTCAGGGGAATTCAGAAAGGGAAACACAGCTCTCACTAGCCTTTCTTGCAAGAGGGAAGAAGGAACTAGAGAGGAAACCATTTGAAGTAAAGGAAAATATCAAGCAAGGAAAAAAAGTTAGGTAGAAGACAAAGAAGAGATAGAGTTGACATGAAGCGGTCTCCACCTGGGTCAGGAGATGTTTATGAAATGCAATTCGAAGAGGAAGAAGTCTTTACACAGGATAATTCAGGCTACTTATACATTTATGGAGGGTACAGAGTTTACCCTTAACTTGTAGATCATGTGCCAGGGTTCCACACAACATCAGCAACTCAATCAGAACTCCAAAGAGACGAAAGTCCTTAGAATAAGATTTTATTGAAGACATTGTATTGGCATGGCTGGAGAAATCCTGAATCTGAAATTCCCAGGCTTTCTCCACCTAAGTAAAGTGAAAGTTCTTCCCTACTAATTATCACATGTCAGCTTCTCACCAACCCATTCAAAGAAACCTCCAAACTCCTCTTCGGACCAGCCCCGACCAGGTGCCAACAGCCCAACAAAGCTTCTTGTGAGAAATATTTAGAAGGAATGTGAAAGAGATAACAGCCTCCAAGTTGGCTCTATCAAACCTCCACTCCTCCAGCTCTTCAACCTTGCTAAGAATGGGTCAAAATTAAAAGGACTGTTGTAATAATTGCAAAAGTACAACCTAATAAATTCCCAGCACATATAATTTTCCTTGTAGGAAAGTGTCCTACTGGTAGATACTGATAGGAGTATCCAATTTTGGGGGGGTCTTTAATGGAATTAAGCCAATGTGGAGGGTGTCATTTAGTGGTAGAATGCTATCTTCTAGTGGTGGAAATTATACCTGATTTTCCCGAACATGGCTGAGGTAGCACACATTCTGGTGAGAGAGAAGTCCAAAAGCTCAGAAGGCTAAATCTTTGGCCCTGTGGTTGACCGACTGACTTACCCAGATTGGATCCTGCAACATTATTCTGACATACATATATATATTTGCTTCGTTTGTGACTGAGAATGATGTGCATTTTGTGCAGCCGACCAAGGACGTGCAATCAGGGACAATCTCACAAGATGCAGATAGTACTATTTACATGGGAAAGAAATTACTTCATTTGAAGCGAGGAGAAATGACCCTTCTCTAGTTTGTGGAAGACGATGCAAAAACTCCTGGATTTTTGTATTTGCATCAGACATTAGCAAGCAAGTATATGAAGGTGTGATTTATGTTAGAAAGCCACCGGTGCCTGGCCATCATTTTGATCTTGATTAACTACATACACTCATGTAAACATTTTGCAAATATGTTGTGATGATGATTGCAGATGTAGATGTGTTTGTGGTTGTGCAAATGTAATCTGTACATTTGTCTCTGGCTTGACGTTCTGTAAAACCTCGCCAGTATAAAAACCAAAACGTGAAATAACCTGCATGATTTATTTTAAAGCTAGATTTTATAACCCAATTCTTCCAATACATTTTGTTTTTGTTTTTTTATGAGGAAGTTGATTTGTCCCTTCACTTCTACCACCCAGATACAAATAATCCAGTGTAATTATTATAATCAGTTTACATGCTGTAATCACATTAGTGGAGATGATTGTAATATATAGACATCACCTGGTCTTGTATTTGTTTTAATAGGGAGGAATGAATTCTCCAGTGAATGCAACTGTGCACCGATTATGTATTCAAATGATCAGATATTAGGTTGCTTATGATTAAATTAACCATTTTGGGATTGATTTTCTTTAGGCTAATAACCCATTGCAGTGAAAGGAGTTGCTTCATCCTACTCCCCATATCTTTCAGATGCATTGGGACTGCAAGTTCTTACATTCTGGGAATTGACTTGGATCTCTCGGGCCCATGTTCTTAGCTAGGGAGATTCACGGGTGAAGCTTTTAGCATCCAAGATAAATCCTATCTCATTTGGGTCTCCAAAATTAATATTGATGTAGTAGCAAGCACGTTGGTTCCCCAGGACAGATTCAAACTCAACACACCAGCCACTCTGGCAGAAAACTTATCTCTGTCAGGAAGAAAGCACTCATTCTTTCTAGAACCATGATGGTGAACCTATGGCACAGGTGCCACAGGTGGCACGCAGAACCATCTTGCTTGGCACACAAGCTGTCAGCCAACTTACCTCCAGCTGAGCATGCACATGCAATTGTGCATGCACACCTGCACAATTGCAGAGACCCAGCTGGTCTACAGGGCTCCGCAGTGCATGTGCACAATTGCAGCAGGAAATCCATCTCCTAGTGAAGATGTCCTTGGCTTCCACGGGAAAGAACGTTATTTTGGCTACATGACTACATATTTCCCCCAGCTACTCCAATCTTCCCCTTCACGTTCCCACAGCTTCAACTGGCCTTGCTGTGGCAGCCCTGAAGATGCTCCCAAATTGGCTTCAGGGCTGGCACTTAGAAGTATATGAGTAGTAAGTTGATCAGATTTCAATATAAATAACCTTTTTCAAGAATGTAGACTCCAAGAACAGGACTGTAACAAAATGCTGAACTTGCTTTGATGCCCTTGTTTGTGTGTTGATGTGCATACATGAGGGATGATGAAATGACTCACTATTAATAAGTTTTTTTGTTAAGGTCCCAGTGCGAATACAGGGATGATCTAACTGTGATTTTATTAAGTGGTAAATTACTTAACAAAAAGTAATGAACACAGTTGATCAAGTAATCAGTTCACAACATAAAATGATTGGAAGTACAATAGTTGTCTGTCCGGCTCCTGGCATAATTAAATCACAAATGCAATATATGTGCAAAATTAGATTGTGTATGCAAAACAAATTAATTTGTTTGGAATTATTCAGGCTCAGAGTTCTTTAGTAAAGCAATAAACATCCCACCTTTACATAACATTTACTTACCTTGGGTTTCAAAGCAAATAGAGAATCTTCCTGTTCTTAATTCCTAGACAAAGTAATAGCAACAAGCAAGCTTGTTCTGGGACTTTAGCACTCATATAGATAAGCACCTGCCACAGACTTGACAATTGCAGATAAGGAAGAGTCTGGATAGTAGACATGGAAGTACATGCAGACAGCAGAAGAGAAAAGAAAGAACTCTAGTAAATCACAACATGCATATGTTGTCCCCAAAAAAATAGAATGACTGTGGCAAAAGAAAGCAAAGACAGAACCAATAGTGATAGATGCTTTGGGTGAAATCTCAAAACATCTGGAGCATCACTTGAACACCATCGTCATTGACAAAGATCACTGTTAGTCAATTGCAAGAGGCAGCTTTACTTGGAACAGCTTACATTCTGTGACACTACCTTTAATATTATTAAACAAGCATATCTGCTTATGCCAGGTCCTTGGGAAGGACTCAACTGGTGGATAAAAAAAATCCAAATGCAGTCTAAACATCTGGGTGACTGTTTGGCCAACTACAGTTGATATGCTGCATAACTCATTGAATATGGGAGGCTGAAAGTTGCATTTTATACTGATTCTACAGGTAACAATAGTGGGAATGTATTAATTCTTGCGTGAGCCAGAGACCATTGCACTACTTTGCCAAGCCAATAACTTCAGATATTGTCTCAAAGGTCCTTGATCAAAAGAAAACTGGACTGTTTTTCCAGGAGGAGGAGGAGGAG
>JAEANM010027659.1:0-10507 GCA_017656035.1 Myanophis thanlyinensis | reverse complement strand
CATTTATTTCAACGAGCCAGCCTGGCCTGATACCTGAGGGTTTAACTAATTTTAAATCAAATTTTAAATTTTATATTAAATTGTTTTAAATTGTTGGTTTGTTTAATTAAGTTCTTAAATTGAAGTTTAAATGTTGCTTTAAATTATAAGCCTTTAT
This sequence comes from Myanophis thanlyinensis, assembly GCA_017656035.1. Taxonomy (NCBI): domain Eukaryota; kingdom Metazoa; phylum Chordata; class Lepidosauria; order Squamata; family Homalopsidae; genus Myanophis; species Myanophis thanlyinensis. The sequence goes on along the minus strand of JAEANM010027659.1, from coordinate 10,350 downwards.
TTAATCATTTTAACTGACTTTTAAATTGTATTTGTATTTTGTATTCTGATTTATTAGCTGTTCACTGCCCCAAGTCCCTAGGGAGAGGGGGCGGTATATAAATTTGATTAAATAATAAATAATAATAAATAATAATAATAACCTTCCTTCTGCCGGCATGACCTCGGGGGTGGATCAGGAGTTCATGGCTTCCATGACAGCCATGAGCCTGACCCAAGTAATTCAGGACCCCACTCACACAGGAGGTCACATCTTGGATTTGGTTTTTGTCTCGGAACAGTGGCAGAATGATCTAGGGTTAGGGGATGTTTTAATTGAGCCCCTGTCATGGTCAGATCATTTGCTCCTCAGACTGGACTTCCAGTCCGCACCCCCCCATCGCAGGGAGGTGGAGCCGATAAAATGGTTCCACCCCAGGTGCCTGATGGACCCTGAAAGGTTCCTGACGGAGCTTGGGCCATTTCCCGAGGCACTCACACATGACCCTATCAGGGACCTGGTGGCCACCTGGGAGAGCATGGTGGATGGGGCCCTCAACCGCATTGTGCCCTTGTGGCTTCTGACCCAGCATCAATCCCAGTTGGCTCCCTGGTTTTCCGGGGAGCTAAGGGAGATGAAGCACCGGAAAAGACGCCTAGAGAGTGGTTGGAGGGCTAACCACTCCGAATCTGACCGAACACTTCTACACTTCTAAATTCCTTTCTGGATCGGGGCACTCTTCGTACAGTCACTTCTGCCCTTGTGACCTCCCGTCTAGACTATGCCAATGCTCTCTACATGGGGCTCCCCTTGAAGAGCATCCGAAGGTTGCAGCTAGTGCAGAATACGGCCGTGCGAGTAATTGCGGGAGCTTCTCGAGCTCCCATATTTCACCTCTCCTGCGTGAGCTGCATTGGCTTCCTGTGGCCTTTCAGGTGCAATTCAAGGTGTTGGTGCTTACCTTTAAAGCGCTCCATGGCTTGGGACCTGGGTACTTACAGGACTGCCTGTTGCCACCGTCAACCTCCAGCCGACCGGTACATTCCCACAGGGCAGGCCTCCTCGGGGTTCCACTGTAGGGACGGTGTCATCTGACAGCCCCGAGGGTACAAGTCTTCTCTGTGGCTGTGCCCTCCCTATGGAACGAATTGCCCCCAGAGATTCAGACCATTGCAGACCTCTGGGCCTTCTGGTGTGCACTAAAAACCTATCTATTCCAGCAAGCCGGTCTGGCCTAATACCTAAGGAGTCTTAAATTTTATACTGTTGATTTTTAAATTTTAATTTTTTTAATTCTTGGTATTCTAATTTTATTCAGCCAATTTATTTAATTCATCTTAATTAGTATTTTAACTTTTGTGGATCTGTTTTTAGAAGGTTGTACACTGCCCCGAGTCCTTCAGGAGAGGGGCGGTATAGATATCTTGCTAAAATCTAAAAATCTAAACTTCTCTGAGGAGATTGTTAAAGGACCAATGATAGCTTGGGCAAGAAATGTGGGTCATAGTATAGAATTGGAAGATTGGGAAATGATATAGGTGAAGAATTTCAAAATGACAAAAGCAGTAACATTTAAAGAAAATCAATACAAGATGTGCTACAGATGGAATCTATCCCTCTCCAAATTAGCTAAAATGTACCCCAAATTAAATGCCAATTGCTGGAAATGTAAGAAAACACTAGGCACCTTCTTCCATTTATGGTGGTCATGTCCTAAAATCAAGGAATATTGGAACAAAATTCAAAGTTGGATTAAAGACATTGCAATCATTCAGTTGGAGTTCAAACCAGAAACTTTCTTCCTGGGGATTATTAGAGATAAGTGTAAAAAAGAAGAGAGATATTTAATTCTGCATATTATAACAGCGGCGAGAATAGCAATTGCCCAATATTGGAAAGGGGACAGTATCCCGGATGATTGCTTGATAATCCGCAGAATTTTGGACTGCATGGAAATGGATAGGCTAACACTGGAATTAAATGAAAGAGAAAGTTTAGAATTCTATATAGTCTGGGAAAAAGTGTATTTTTGGTTGCATAATAGAGCTAGAGATTTAAGTAGATAGGGAAGAAATAGAACTGAACATTAAATAATTTATAGAAATAACTAATGAGAATTGTCTAAGAAAACTTGAACTATAGATTATACATGTATTGTCAAATAAGCAATGTAAATAGTCGATAGGTATTTTTCAGTTTGTAATTTATTATTGTGTTTTTTAAATGTTTTATATTTAATAAAGTTTTCTAAAAAAAATTCCATGATAATAAATTTTCATCCAAATAAGCAGCTGAATGAAAACAAGGGAGAAATTGCAAACAATTTACTGCTTAACAAATCAATAACAAGAAATGTATCTTAAAAGGAAAATCTCTCTTAGTTTAGCTTTGACTTTTGCTAACACTGCCCATTCTTATCTCTTCATTGGTTTTAGTCATTCATCTCTTTCATATGGTTTTGTTCTGGGATTTCTCATCTCTCTTTTTTCATTGGTCAAGCTCCTGCATTGGAGGACTTCAGTGAAGGACTTAAGAAAGTCTGAGGATTTGAAGTTGTTGTTCCCTGAGCAGAATAGTATAACCATGATAGCCTTTTACAACTAGAATCAGTTTCATATCTCCAGTCAGAATCAAACATTTATTGGCTGTTTGCAATTTCTCAGCCTGGGGCTGAAGAGAAGAAGGAGGGGAAAAGACAGGTGTCAAAATACTGTCAATATCCCAAAGCTCTGAGATGCCTTCTACCATGTCAGTGTCTTCCTGATAATCCCTGTTTCCCTGCTCTGTTTACAAGAATGCTAAAACAAAACTCATGACCTGGCTTCATTTTTATTTCTAGCTTAACAAATGAGATGCAAGGTCTGACATATATATATATAGAAGATGGACTGTAACTGAGAAGCTACCGTTTTTTGTTGAGAACTTGGAATGTTCATTGTGAAAGAAATGTAGGACACTACAAATGTAGCTTACTTATTCTCTTCTCTTTTTCTCTCACTTTCTATCAAAATGTTATTCTGCTTTGGCATTTCTGGTTGTGACCTTTATGATTCCTCTGTGTATAGACTTACACAGCCTGAATGAGAAAATAGTTGTTTTGTTGTTGAAGTTCTCACCCCCGCACAGAAATGCAGGTATAACATTCACCTTCTTGAACTGAAGTGAGTATTGTGGCCTTATGCAGAGGGAATATCAGAGTGTGTATTGTAGACAGGAAGTCTGACAAGGGAGAAAAATGTTAAGATCTACTCATGGAGGAAAATAATACTATTACTTCTATTAATAGTAATAATCAGTTACTAATAGCAACAGAAGCCTTGGACCAATAGCAATATGAGTGTAAGAGATGACCAGATGAGCTTGTGGGTAGGTCAAATACATCATCAGTTTGGAGTCACTATGCCTCATAACAGACTTATGTTCAGCCCCCCCCCCCCCCCCAGTCAATTGACTCTTATCTGATGCCAATTTGTCGACCATTAGTAGATAGGATTCTTGTGTACAAGTAGCATGAAATAAACTCATGGTGCTTTTGAACTCTATCCTGATTCCTGATTCCTGATTTGTGGTGCCTGACAAGGATCTTTCAACCAATAATCATAAAAGCCTTGGGTGAAATCCCAAAACAACTTGAACACCATCAGAATTGACAAATTCACCATCAGTTAATTGCAAAGGCAGCTTTACTTAGACATCTTACATCCTGTAATGATACCTCTAATATCATCAAACATCAACATTTGCTTATCCCAGATCCTTGGGAAGGATTTGATAGGCAGATAAAAATGCCAAATCCAGTCTGAATACCTAGCTTATTGTGTGATGAACCATAATCAGTTAATGGCTTAGAAATGATATGCCTGAACAGTATTGCAATTTCAGAAATCTGAGAGTAAAGAGTCAATTTCATATAATAGTTAAAGAAGAGTTGGGATACTTGTTTTTAATGGATCAAAAATCCATTCCAAAGTGTTTCTTCTCCCTCTAACGTAGATCCTCTGTTACATCACACTTCTCTTGTTCCTCTTCCACTACACAAGAAATGAAATAGTTTGTCTTGAACCAAGACAAGTAGTTTCAAGTAGTGGTAGCCAGCTATTCTGGTTTCAGATATGATATGTTTTAGATTTACTAGATCCAAAGGTGAAATGGCAAATTGTTGTCCTGTTTTAATAGGAGGATCTACCGAATGAAAGTAAATACACCTCACACCAGTAAGAAATCAGCGTCCCATATCTCATCTTCTATTATTTGTGTGCCAGGTGAAATCTAGAGACCATGATACTTTCAAATCCATTTAAGATCATTCTGTTAATTTTCTTAAAGCCCAATCTTAGGCAAGTGAACTTGAAAGTAGCCTTCAATGAAGTCACTTGGTATCAGTACTGCCATTGCTTTGCTAATGCCAGACACCACGAACTCTGGAGGGATGGAGAAGCTAGCAGGTTGGAGAGTGAAAACAAGAAATTGAAACCACTCTGAGTGCCCATCAGAGACATCAGCTGGTTTATTTATTTATTTTATTTACAAAAAAATTTATACTGCCCCCCTCCCAAAGGACTTGGGGCAGTGCACAGCCATTTAAAACAAGACACATAGAAAAGTTAAAATATAATTAAAAAGATTAAATCGGTGGCCCAGATTATAAGAGTTAAAAATTTAAAAATTTAAATAATTAAATTTAAAAAATTTAAAACCCCGTTAAGTGTTGGGCCAGACCAGCTTGCTGAAATAAATGGGTTTTTAATGCACGCCAGAAGGTCTGCAGGTCTGCAATGGTCTGAATCTCTGGGGACAATTCGTTCCATAGGGAGGGTGCAGCCACAGACAAGGCTCGCACCTTCGGGGCTGTCAAACGGCATTGTCTGGGGAATGCACCGGTCGGCTGGAGGCTGATGGTGGCAACAGGTGGTCCCATAAGTACCTGAGTCCCAAGCCATGGAGCGCTTTAAAGGTAAGCACCAACACCTTGACTTGCACCAGAAAGGCCACAGGGAGCCAGTGCAGCTCGCACAGGAGAGGTATAACATGGGAGCTCTGGGGATCTCCCACAATTACCCATGTGGCCGCACTCTGCACCAACTGCAGCCTCCGGATGCTCTTCAAGGGGAACCCCATGTAGAGAGCATTGTCATAGTCAAGACAGGAGGTCACAAGGGCAGAAGTGACTGTACAAAGTGCACCCCCATCCAGAAAGGGTCGCAACTGGAAGATCCTACGGACCTGATAAAAAGCCCCCCTGGAGACGGCTGCAATATGATCTTCCAATGACAGCCATACATCCAGGAAGACACCCAAGTTGCAAACCCTTTCCGCGGTAGACAAAATCTCCCCCCCCCCCAGCCAGCAATGGAATGAGCTGGCTGTATCTGGGTGCAGGAAACCACAGCCACTCGATCTTGGACGGGTTGAGTTGGAGCCTGTTTTGACCCATCCAACTCCGCACGGCCTCCAGGCAATGGCCCATCACTTCGACGGCCTCATTGGGGTGGCCTGGGGTGGAAATGTACAGCTGAGTATCATCAGTGTACTGATGAAAATTCACCCCAAAGCCATGGATGATCTTGCCCAGCGGCTTCACATAAATGCTGAACAGCAGGGGCGAGAGCACTGACCCCTGAGGCACCTCACATATTAGGGGCCTCAAGGTCGATCTCTGCCCCCCTGTCAACACAAATTGCAAGCGGCCGGAGAGGAAGGAGGAGAACCACTGTAACACGGTGCCCCCCACTCCCAACCCCCCAATCGCTGCAACAAGATACTGTGATCGACAGTATCAAAAGCCGCTGAGAGATCTAATAAGACCAGGACAGAGGAATAACCCCTGTCCTGTGCCTTCCAGAGATCATCAACCAATGCGACCAAAGCCGTCTCCATGCTGAAACCGGGCCTGAAGCCCAATTGGAAGGGATCCAGATATAACGCTTCATCCAGATGTTGAGGAAGCTGTCGTGCCACTACCGTCTCAACAGCCTTTGCTAGAAAATGAAGGTTGGAGACCGGCCGATAGTTAGACAACAAGGCTGGATCCAGGGATGACTTCTAGAGGAAAGGTCTCACCACTGCCTCTTTCAAGATGGTAGGCAAGAACCCCTCTCTCAAAGACTCCAAAACCACAAGTATGGGAATATTTTGGTTGACTCCAAAACCACAAGTATGGGAATGGAAATCACAAGTATGGGAATGGAAACCACAAGTATGGGACCACTGCCGAGCATGCCAAGCTACCAAAACAATTTGTTTCAATCTAATTGGACACCAATGGGGGAGGGGGAGGGAGGACTTGGGAAAGGAGAAAGTAAGTAGGCAGTTTTCACTTCAAATTTGGCTTTTTCTATTTTGTAGCACTTGGCTTTAAGTATACCTCTTTCCTAAATGACCAAGTCAGGACAAATCCGACCCTTGGACTTGTTTCCAGATTAGTACCTAACTGCAACCTCAATTGATTAATTGTTGTCACCAGGGAGATTGGTGGGTTGTTGCTATTTTATTGTTTTTATCTTTGTAAGCAGCCCAGAGTCATTTAGAGTGAGTTGGGCAGCCGTATAAATTTTTATAAATAAATAAATGAAACAAACAGCAAATATCCAAGTTTTATATACTGGGTAAACAGAAGAACTAAACACATACAGACATTTTATTTTCAGAACTTGCACGATTACCCTATAACACAATGTAGTGTAATTCTTTCTTTTTCAAAAATTATTTGTTATCATATTGAGAGAGCATAAAATAGCTTTTATATGCATCAGTGATCAGAAGCTTTTTACCTCTGAAAACTGTTCTTTGTTTGAATTCCCAAAGACCATTTCTCTAGGTTCTGTATACTGTGTGTGGTGTTTAATATCTAATTACAGTCCCAGGCCAGCCAAGTTGAAACACTTAAAAACAACATTCCTCATCAAACAAATAATATGAAATAAAAAGATAATGCTCTAAACAAAATAAAAAAACAAGCATCAAAGAATAAGGAATGGTTCCTCTAGAGGGAATATTTTGTTAATCTTGAAATGGAAAATGAATTGTAGAATTAGGTTTGACTAAAGAAAGCTCTTTATTCTACATAGTATTAAAAGGAGAAATTTCAGAAATGAAAAACATTTCAGAAATGTCATGCAGAAAGATCTAAGAGGTTTCAACATATAGCACTTAGGCTGGTAATTCAGTTTCAAAACTACAAAATATAAACATTTTAATTGTTCAGAATGATAATCAACTATGCAATGAAATTGGAATGCAGGCAAAATAAATAAGAACTCATGATCAATCCTGATAATAGCAATAGCACTTATATACAGCTTCATAGTGCTTTACAGCTCTCTCTAAGCACTCTACAGAGTCAGCATCTTGCCCCCCCCCAACAATCTGAATCCTCATTTTATGAACTTCAGAAGAATAGAAGGTTGAGTCAAACTTGAGCCAGTCAGGATCGAACTCCTAGTAATGGGAATACAGAGTTAGCCTGCAATACTGCATTCTAACCACTGTGCCTCCATGGATAAGAGGATAACTAAGATTAGTTATGATAACTAAGGTATTTTGGAAGTTTGAGAAGAATTATGGGATAGAGTAGACTGAAATTATCATGAAATAAGATATTAAATCAAGTTTTCATTAGGTCTTTGCATCAGTGTTGACTCCTGATGACAGCCCAGAGTACTCCGTGCAGTTTTCTTAACAAGATTTTCAGAAGTGGTTTACTCTTGTCACCTTCTTCCTAGGATTGAAAGAGTCCAAAGTCACCTACATGCCTAAAGCCAGATTAGAATTCAGTCTCCTGGTTTCTAGCCCGATACACAAATAATTGCCCCAAACTGGCTTTCATTAATCATTTTGGTGTGGAACAATTCCAAAGATCTTGCTGGTGATTTCAAAATCACTTTCAGTTATGGTGGGCATTGACAGAGTCCTTTCAGTAATGGAATCTAAGATCAGATGATAGTATTAAAATGATTTCTCTAGAGAATGAGAAACATTCACTGTTAACCATGGGAAAGTCATCAGTTCTTTCTTTTTGACATATTTTGTCCTGTAGCAACAATGGAACATTGTTAACAGTATGTTGCTTATGGAATCATGAACATGATAGAGAGGTCAAAAGTAATTACTACAAATATATCTGATTATGCTTGGAGATCATTCTACAATGTGACTTTTAATTTGAGGAGAGATTTAACTTGAACATTGTGATTCTGATGTTTGCTTTAATCTGCAGGATCTTTGGTGCTCACTGAGCTTGGTTGTTTTCTTGCAGACATTTCTTTACCCAACTAGGCAACATCTTCAATGCTAAAAATGAGTTATATAAAAGTGAATTACCCTGTCAGTATTTGTAGTAGTTCCTTAATTAAAACTATAAACAGAGATACAACTCCCTCCCTAGCACTGATTATGTTACCTAGTTGGGTAATGAAATATTTGAAAGAAAACAAACTCAACTCAGAGAGCATCAAGCAGAGTTCATATCAGAATTACAATATTCTCTTCTATTGGTATCATTTTAATCTCCAGATCCAGCTTTTGGCTTGATATTTGTCTGATTCCCCTGTCATGCTCAATATAAATAAAGAAAAGAACTGTACACCAGCTAGAACAATGAACTTCTGCAAAGAAAAATATTTTCCCAACAGTGAGAAAATATCAGTAATTCCACTGGTAACTTACCAGCCATTATTTCAGGCCTATTCATACATGCCAGCTGGCTATTTATTTCCCATAGGTGATTGTCTATAAACTGGGAAGGATTCACATGGTGATAACCACAGTAGTTGTCATATTCACCTTGAAGTCTCTCCATGCTATCTGGTGGATGAAAAGGTCAACAAGGAAAAATAGTAATGTAAAGGTCTGGCTCATGCATATGGATAATCCCTAAGGTCTCAGCTAAGAAACTCCACGTGAACACCCATGAGCACATAAACAGAGATATTTGCAAGTTCATCTTTAAGTCCTAGAAATGATACTGAACTCTTGAAAATCCTTTACTAACAAGGGAAAGCTTAAATGGCAATAAATTAACCAATGTTACCCTTCTGTAGCTTCTACCAAGAGATAGTCACAGATTCTTTTGATATAATCAATAGCTGCCACTCAGGCTTCAGTGCGGTGTTGTAGCAAACAGAGCTTCTTCTCCCTAAAGATACGTTATTTTGTGAAATATCAAATAAAACAAAAGCACTGGCTTTTGACAGCTCACTCAAAAAGAATAATAATCAGCCAATCATGTACTTTAACATTACCCAGTGGACTTATAGTAGAAAGAAGGATGCACAAGTGAATTAGCAAATTTCTATTTTTCAAGTTGATGTCATTCTCAATGGGTATGGCATGCATATGCACAGGAGAGAGAGGGAGGGAGGAAAGAGAGGAGAAAGAGAGAGAAAAGAGAAGAGAGAAAGAGAAATCATAGTTCAGATGAATACTGTAGATATGAAAAAAATGCCTCTGCAATTTCTCTCTTTACCTGACTTCCTGCATCCTCCAGCAGTCCATTGTCTGCTCTTTGGATAGTAGAATAGACAAGGGAAGGAGGTTTACCAAGTCTACAGAAGTAAGTTGGATGGGCCATTCTTCTAGAAAAAGATTTATGGTTTGCACAGTGGAGAATGAAAACAGAGCATCCTGTACTTTTGATTTTCATCCCTAGAACTAAAGATATGAAAAGGAACCCATGCTATACTTTACATACTTAAGATTTCTGAAGATGATTGAAGTTCTAGGAAAGTGTATAAAGAAGAAACCTGTAGAGATACAAAGGAACAAATTCCAGAGGTTCAAAGATGAGAAGTTAATAAATCAAAACTAAATCTGTCAATCTAGATAATGAGCAGACCGATAAAATCTTCAAGTAAGCAATAAAAGCAGAAAGGTTTTCCTCTCTTTCAGCTGGGATTCTAAAAGAGGATGAGTGTAGCTTTATTTTGCTTGCTCTCATGCAGAGACACCAGACATGCCATTGGAAGGGAAAAAAAAATTAAAAACTGGATCTCACTTATTCTGGCCATGTAATATAGGGGAATTCACCAGAGAAAGCAGTTATGTTGGGAATAGTTAGTGGTAAAAGTGGTAAAAGTAAATCAGGCTACCAAAGGACACAGTGGCTGGACATCATCAAAGCTGACACCAGCCAGAGCATAGAACAACTCAAAGAAGCAGTGCAAGATTGGAAAATATGGAAAGACTTGGCCCATAGAATTGCCAAGAATCAGACATGACTAAATGGATAACATTGTGTCATCATCATCATGCAGAAATGTCAGGCTTATACATCGCCACTGTTATAATATGCAAAATTAAACTTACACGGGAAAACACCCGAAAAGACCTAGACCTGCATACCTACACCTGTGGAAATCTACGAAAACAAATATA
>JAEANM010027658.1:0-10507 GCA_017656035.1 Myanophis thanlyinensis | reverse complement strand
ATTTTTTATCGGCTGTAAACCGCCCCGAGTCCTTGCGGAGATGGGGCGGTATATAAATATGATTAATAAAATAAATATGATTAATAAATAAATAAATTCCTTGAAGTGGTTTAGAGCAGCCCTATCCCTATAACAGAATAACAGAGTTGGAAGGGATTTTGGAGGTCTTCTAGTCCAACCCCCAAGCAGGCGATCTATACCATTTCAGACAACTGGCTGTCCAAACTCTTAGTTAGTAATAACTTCCTTCAACTTCTGAAAGGAAGCAGTTCCATTGATTAATTGTTCTAATCGTCTGGAAGTTTCTCCTTATTTCTAGGTTGGTCCTCTTCTTGATCAATTTCCATCCATTGATTCTTGTCCTGACTTTGGATGCTTTGGAGAATAGGTTGACCCCCCCCCCCCTCTTCTTTGTGATAGCCCCTCAAATATTGGAACACTGCTATCATGTCACCCCAGTCCTTCTTTTCATTAGATTAGAGTATCAGTTCCTGCAACCGTTCATCGTATATTTTAGCCTCCAGACCCCTAATCATCTTCGTTGCTCTTCTTTTCCTAGAACCTCAATATCTTTTTTGTATCGTGGTGACCAAAATTGGATGCAGTATTCTAAGTCTGGTCTTACTAAAACAATATATAGTGGATACGCAATATATATATATATGCAATATAAATAATATGCATTTCACTGTATTTTGTACCATGTATGACTGTGTATGTGATGAACAAAATTTGATTTGGTACTAATACTTCATGTGATCTTGATACTATTCCTCTGTTGATGCAGCCTAGACTTTTTTTTGATAGCTGCATCACACTGCTGGCTCCTATTTAAGTGGTTGTCCACTAGGACTCTTAGATCCTCTCACAGTTACTACTGTTGAGCCATCTTTTATGTACTTTATGCATTCGGTTTTTCTTGCCAACATGTTACTTTTCTTGCCATTGAATTACATTTTGTTACATAGGGCTCAGTGTTCTAGTCTGCCAAGATCCTTCTGGATCTTGAGCCTATCTTCTTGGAGTGTTGGCTGTTCCGACCAGCTTGGCGTCATCTACAAATTTAATGAGTTCCCCTTCTATCCCCTCATCTAAATTGTTTATGAAGACATTGAAAATACTGAGCGTAAGGCAGAACCTTTAGGTCAGTGGTATATTAACCATTAAGCAGACTAAGCACGTGCTTAGGGCACTAGGCCCAAAGGGGGCACCGCAAAGTTGAGAAAGAAAAAAACCCAATGAAGATTTGTAAAAAAAAAAAATTGATATGTACAAAGGAGGGGGGCACCAAGATTTATCAGTGCTTAGGGGATCAATGAGCCTTAATCTACCACTGCATGAGGCACCCTGCTGCACACTTTCCTCCATGTGTAATACCATTAAGGGACTACTTGTTGAGTGTGATTGGTCAGCCAGTTACAAATCTATCTGGTCGTGATGTCATCTAATCTACCTTTTTCTATCTTACCAAGTAGTAGGTTGTGTCTATTTTATCAATTACCTTACTGAAGTCCAAGTAAATTGTGTCCACAGCATTTTGCTGGTCCAATAATTTAGTCATTTTATCAAAGTATGCAATAAGATGTGTTTGGCAAATTCATTTGTGTCTGGAAAGTTCATTTTTAAGAACTTTCCTAATCAGAATGGATATATATATAGTATAAAACAACATAGCAGGCTTTGGCTGATCTTGAACATGCTAAGCAGGATTTTATTTAACTAGTACTTGCATGGAAGGCCACCAGGAAATCCCATGCCTGCAGTAAAAAAGTGTAAAGTAAAAAGTGCTTTAGCTTAAAAATAAAAGTGTTAAAAGATGATCATAGCAATCCATTTCTATAACTTATCAAAAAAATTACCAGGAATTGAGCTTGACCCAAAAGAGACAACTGTTTCAAACATCAGATTCATTTCAACACTGATTGTGCTTCCTTTGAAATCTTCAAAGGTATCGGTATCTGTCTAGGATTAATTTATTTCTGGCATTGAGTATATCTTATCTACCTAAACTTCCTTCCTCCAGGTTCTATCTACAACCAGAATACCAGAATTTTCTCTACAGCAACATAAGAGTGGATTAACGGGGTATTGCAGATACTGAAATAATGTTCATAAAAATAGTTCAGCCATTTTATATATGTTATTGTCATCCCTAGCAGAGTACTGAAAGTATTCAAACTAAACCCACAGTTCAGATTATAATACAGAACTCAGTTTACAGATGCTTTAGCAGAATAGTTCCTTTTACTTGGTAATATACTTTTCTCATAGTGTTGCTTTGCTGTTACTTTATGCAGTGTTTCAAATCAGAACCCTTGCTGGCCTGTTATAGGAAAAAATTATAATCTTATTGCAGCTTAAGATATTTATTTATAGAATCCATTACATCAAATGCTTAAAACATTGTCTTTTGTTGGCAAATCTGAATGTGCTTATGGGTGCACCAGTATGCGTGTCTTAAGTAAATAACTAAAAGCAGGTATCAAGAGTCCCACCAAATTTGGATGGGCAGAATGCATGCCAGGAGAAATCTGGCAAAACCTGGAAAGAACAGTGCCAAAATCAAATGCAGAAATGAACTCATTGCACATGCCCAGTATATTACACATGTTCAGAGAGTGATAAAGAAAGAGACAGTGATATATGATACACTGAAACACAAATTACAATCACATTTTAGCTTAGCATGGCATACTTAGGCAGCTGGTTGGTTTATTAAGTGAATTAAGTTACCCCAGTAACTTATTATTCCTTAAACTCTAGTTATCTTAACCCAATGAAGTATGTCATATAAACCTTTGACATAAAAAGTTCAAGGCTATCCCAACATTTCTTTTGTAGTGGTTGGGATTGCTAAAGGAGTCAGGCTGAAGTGCCATTCCTCCTGTTAATCTTGCCAGCCTCCTGATCACTAATATCTGAAGTTGAGCTGATCCTTCCCCTAGCCATCCCATCCTACTCAAGTCACAGAGCTCAGATGTAAATTTGATAAATGAAATATATTCCCAAGCCCTCTCTGCTGGCAGGCCATGCATTCTCCATCGGGACTGTAACAGTGGGGACAAATGGTATTAAAATGGCCCAAATGCAGCCAGTGACACAGTATCTTTAAAGCATAAATGTACCAAAATAAGCAGAGCGGCCATTCGTAACAGCATGAATTGTATAGGAATGAAAACAGACTAAGTGCTTATTGATATAGCCAAACTCAGTATGTTATGACTGATTCATGCTGTTGCGAATGGTAATGTGCTGAGTTTTGCTCTATCAATAAAACACTTGTAATGGGATGGGAGATCTTAGTCTGCTTTCCTTCCTATATTTTCAGTATCGCTGTCTCAGCATTCAAAAAAAAAAAAAAAGCCAAAGGGTCACTAATATAACTACGCTTAGGAAAGATGTAGTTTCTTCCTGAATCATTCATCCGATTTCATTTCTGTTTTTCCATTTCCTTAATGGGTAACAACAATTACCGCATGTCCTTAAAAGCGTCAGCACCATACTTTTCTCAGTTATTACCTATAGCAAGCAATTGCTTATATATGGACCGCTTTTATATTCTGCCCTTTTCTTCAAGGATCTCAAGATAAAATTTGCTATCATCTTCTGCTGCACATTTGGAAAGAGATTGACAGGATAGAGAGGGACTGATCCAATTGGCCCGTCAGTGTTGGTTGAAGTCGGAGAAGGGAACTGAATTTGAGTGACCTGGGTCCATTTGAAACGCTGCCCCTCTTATACAAAGTGGACAGGGGGAATCATATTAGAAGATAGGAAAGCTCACCATGGGCTGCCATCAAGCAATTCATTTCTGCCTAGGGAGCGCTGCTTTCCGCATATTGTCTCTTTCCCCTAATAAAATGCCTCAAGAAAAGGAGTTACCCTACTTTCATTTGAGGGAATTGAACAAACACAGGAACACCAGCCCTCAAGGGCAGCTATCATGAGAGTAAATGAAATGGTGGATTACCTTGTTCTAGTATTATGATCCCTTCCTAGTGAGCAGAGTAGCTGCTGCCAAATTACAGAGCATGCTGTACTCTTAGAAGAAAAAAGAAGAAAGGGAACCTGTCTGGAACCAATGGCACTTTTGGTCTAAATATCCTATGTAATGCTCTAACCAGTGGTGGGATTCAGGGGGTTCAGGGCAGTGCAAGCAGTGCTTTCTACTTCGTGCCAGTGCGAGCAGTGTGTGATCGGTGTGTGATAGAGACACAGTGTGTGATAGAGAGACGGCAGCTCCAATCACACACTGCTCGCACTGGCATGAAGCAGAAAAAACCAGCCTGAGGATGGTGAGTGGGACCTTGTCAAAACGTCGCCAAGATACGCTTAATCTTACATGGGAAAAGACCCGAACACACCTAGAGCAACCTACCTACCTACCTACACACACACGGTATATCTTTTTTATACTTAAAACAGTTATTAGGGCAAAGAAATGATGTCGAGTTGGCTACGCCATCCCAGTCACATGACCATCTAACCACACCCACTTAGCCACATCCACATACCCTGTTGTTAAATTATTTGAATCCCACCACCGGTTCTAACCCAGCGTTCCCCAACCTTTCAGGGTTGGCAGCCCAGCATTGGGGGGGGGGGAGATGGCTTTGTGTAGGGGCAGGTGTGTACACATGCACACACACGCATGCATTTCATTTGTGCAAGCGGTAGGTGAGTGTGAGTGGGGCTGTGCCTGCGTGTATGCGCATATGCCATCCGGCCACACTCACGGCCCAATTGTGAATAGGCCATGGCCCAGTAATGGGCCAAAGCCCAAAGGTCGGGGACCCTTGCTGCAACCTTTGGAACATTTCAACTCTCCCTATAAAAAGAACTAGGTTCTTTTTTCTTTAATGAAGAAGAAAGGTGGATTAAATTGGTGGGTTTTACAATAGATCCATTCTCAGATTCCATCTGTCGAAATGTTTACATACTTTCCAAGCAATGTAGAAAGCCCTGTTGATACATATAATTTGCCTGGAGATTGCTACCTGGGGGATTCTTCTGCATTTAGGGGCGTTGTTAATTCTGTACATGTAATCTTGACAAGCCACATGACATCCATATTTGTTCCCCAAATCCCCGTCAGACATTGTGCCTGTTTTCTCCTGCATTGCCGGTTTTGTGCCAATGGGAATAATGAGAGTATAGCAAGTTCCTGGGCCGCTACAGCCTCTCAGGGTGTTGTTTCTATACTATTGGGCCAATCAGAAGAATTTTGGGAAAGAACCAGCCCAGGGGGGGGGAGGGTTAGGTTTGAGAAAGAGTCAATCCAACGGCTTTCCAGTTTCATGCTGCTCTCCTCCAGGACGTGTTTGTCAGCAAGGGAGGAGTAACAATGGAGAAAATAGAAAACACCTTAAAGCTGATGTACTAATTAATGACACTCTTACTCCCGGGTTTTTGATTAATCAGGTTTATTTCCCAGGATGCATCAGTTGTTACTGGAATATTCACCTCTCCTTGTCCTTATACAATCATGCTAATTGACAAAGTGTCTTGTCACTGTCTGGCAAGTCCTAGAAAACAGGCACAGTGTGCCCACAATCACAATCACAATCACAGGGGGGGGGGGAGGAGAGAGAGGGGGAGAGAGAGAGAGAGAAACTCTATATTTTTTCTCTCATAGAGACAAGCCTTTCCTTTGCTTTCTGTGGTCTACTTGATTATGTGGTTTTCTATTTTCCCAGCACAAAATCATTTTTATGCAGTGACCTTAGATTCACCAAGTGGATACCGGTGCAACTGAAGATATTTCCCTTGCTGCCTGTTAGGCTAACTGTTCCAGACCATTGAAAGAAAGAAAAAATTCTTTAAAAAAATAATGGGGAACGGGCATGCTGTAAAACCAGTTGCTAGCTTCTGACTTTAGGGTCCCCATTGACGCTCTTAGAAAATAAATGTGGAAAGAAACCGTATGCTGGCTTTATTTGAAATGGTATTCAATATATTAAAAAAGAGGAAAGTTAAAGCTTAAAGCAGTGAGAAACATTTGCACCGGCTAGGACAGCCCTTTGGTGAATGGGTATGCCTCATCTCAGCATCCGTTATGCAAAAATGTTTGTGACATACTCTCCTAATTCTGAATATTCCAACTAGTTCCAAGATATTGAAGATCCATACTGTTCTTTTTTCAAATCAAATCAAATCAAATTTTATTCATCACATACACAGTCATACATGGTACGAAATGCAATGAATAACATGTGTAAAACTTTTTTTAAACTAGTAATGGATATATTATATGGAATGGAATAGAATAGAATAGAATAGAATCTGGAAGGGACCTTGGAGGTCTTCTAGTCCAGCCCTCTGCTCAAGCAGGAGAACCTATACCATTCCAGATAAATGACTGTCTAAAGGTCTTTCCCAAAATGTTTAATTTAAATCCAGTGAGACAAAGAGCCATTAATCCCCACTCCCTGATTTCCCAGTTCCCTTAATTTTCTAGTTGCCATGCAGGTACTTAGCCACAGTTTCTTCCTGCTGGCCACTTCATAAATGAATTACTTGAATACTTGTGTTTATAGGGGGATCATATCACTATACCGCACTGGGAGCCATCTTCAATCAGGCCAATGTATCCAGCCAGATTAATATTATAAATATTTCAAGGCACTGCCTTCAGTGCATATTAGGCAAATAAAATATGGTTCACTCTGTACATCCTGATGTTTTTGTCTGGACTTTCCAGGGAGCTGCATGCAAACCATAGATTCTGTTGCTGAATAGCAGTCCTCCCATCAGTCCTCCCTTATTTCCTTTGCTTCAATCTTAATGAAAAAAACAGCTGGCTATTCTGTGGTATTTTGCATGGAGCAAAATATACCTTTTTAAAGGGCCCTTTGCCTACCTTAGGTCTGCTGTTAGCTTCAAGCATCTTGATGGCTTTTTTATCATGTCTTTGACTAATGAACAGGTTAACAATGAGAACATTCAAAATGCTTTCAATGGGGAACAGCAAATGTAAATTCACCTACACTGACACACCTACTGATCCATCCCTGCATTGTTACTATGGCAACAGACAGACCTCCCTGGCAGGCTGAGAATCTCACAGCAAGCATCCCATCTGGACTACAACAATCACCGATGTTAAATGGTTTGCCCTACCCATTTTGTCCCAAACCTTGAATTCCTAAAAGTCCATCTTTTCTGGGTAGTCAAATTTGCAACTCTTTGGATTAGGATTTCTTTCTTGATGGGGACCCTGGGATGAATGTCCTGCTGCTTAAAAGTGAACTATATTGATTCTCCTTTCTTTTGAACATGCTGGCATTACTCAGGTAATGCTTCTAGGAGGGAAAAGAAAGTGTCCAGTGAGTAAGAGAATAAATGAGCTAATATTTTCTCACTAGCTCCTAGGAAGATGCGAATACCAAGATAAGCGTGCTATTATAGTATTATAAGCAAGGCACTGGAATGGTACATTTAGGCAGTTGTTATTCTTTGCTTCTGGGTAGGCAAATTTATTCTCCAATTATGTAATTGCACATGAGATTTTTATTTTCAAAAGAACTGTATAAGATGGCAAATAAGTGATATTTTGGAACTAAGTGGGATCTAAAGCCCTATAGAGCTAAGCAAAGTAGGACCAGATCTTCTGTGTCTGATCTTTTACATCAGCAGTCCCCAACCCTTCCAGCTCTGTAGACTGGCAATGGCAGTGACAGAAGAATTAGAATTCAATCCTTTATTGTCAATGCACAACATGTATGCAGCGAAATTGATGGGGGAGAAGGAGGAGAGAGGGGATGGTTTTACATGCATGTGCACATGTATCACTTGGACAAATGCAGCTTCGCATGCTCACATGCTTGACTGCCACTTGGGCGGCCCAATTCCCAACAACCAGTATCCTGGCACCGTGCCGCAGACCAAGAGTTGGGGACCCCTGTTTGAAATGGAAAGTGTATTAGTGCTGTCAATCTATTTCACACAAACTCTATTGGTCAGGACATTCTTTTGCACACAGAAAGTCCCATGATCAGTTCCTGGACACTCCAGCTAGACTCTTGAGCAGAAAACCTCTGTGATGGCTTCTGGATAAACTTTTGGAGAGCTACTAAAAAACTGTAAATACAGTTCAGCCAGTATTAGTATTAGTTGGGCCAGTGCAGTTCCCTATGCTGTACTACTTCATGGGCCTCACATTGCCATCATGTGACATTTCGTGGTGTTTTTCCCATTCACAGAGCTGGGATAGGCATGGCCTGCGCATGATGCATCTGCACTTTTTTGTATTGTCCTTTGCATGGTCTTGCATGGTCTGCAAATGTAGTTTATCTATATGTATATTGTAATCTTTAATATGATTGAACAGGAGAATTGGAAGTTATTATATGAACTATATCTAATGGGTTTTCTCCTAGCCCAGGGGTATCAAACTCAAGGCCTGGGGGCCGGATGCAGCCCATGGGGGGCTTAGATCTGGCCCATGAGGGGGGACTTAGATCTGGTCCATGGGGTGCTTAGATCCAGCCCATGGAGCCACCCTGGAAAGAGCAAAGGATTGGTCCATGGTGCCTCTGCAGAGAAAATGGCTCCCAAGCTCCATTTTCGGCTGGGACAACCTCCTACAACCATCTGCTAGCGGAAACAGAGCTCGGGAACAAAGGATCAGCCCATGGTACCTCTGCCAGAAAAAACAGGCTCCCAATCTCTGTTTCCGCTGACAGAGAGTTGCAGGAGGCTCTCCCAGCCGAAAACGGAAGTTGGGAGCCCGTTTGCACTGGCAGAGCACTCAGGCCACCACAGGCATCCCTGACATGAGTGACATCAAGCTGGCCATGCTCACTCTGGCCATCACCACCACCACCCCCGAAGGCAAACACAATCCTGCTGCGGCCCTCAACGAAATCGAGGTTATCATCCCTATCCTAGCCTCACTGACTAGAGCAGACATGGGCAAACTATGGCCCACGGGCCACATCCAGCCCGTTGGGCTTTTTAATCCGGCCTGCCGAACTAGTTACTAGCAGGAATTAGCCCAACAAAAAGCTAAGCATTAAGCAACATTTTTTCCAATAAACTAAGCACAATGGTGTTTTGCTGCCTGTTAAAGGCCAAATCTTTTCATGTAATGGTTTTTACATTTAATTTATATTAGTTCATACAAACACACCATTCTCCTATTCTGGCCCAGCCCCGCTGTCAAATTTTAGAAACCATTGTGGCCCGCGAGTCAAAAAGTTTGCCCACCCCTGGACTAGAACCTTGCGAGGAGCTGAGATCAAGCTTTGTGGGCTGGATGGACTCCCCTGGCATCCCAGACCAGGCCCATCACTCAGCACTTTTCCTACTTGTTCTTACCAGACTCACATCCTGATGAAAGCTCAGAAATCAGCGTCTCCTTTATTGACAACAGTTCCATACACGGAACTTCCCCCTCTGAGAAAAGGCAGGACAGAGATTTATCTTGCAATTAACTTCACCTCTCCCCTTCCTCCCCTCATCCCCCTCCTCTTTTTCTTCTCTGCCTCTCCCCCTCCTGGCGTTGGAGAGCTCCATCCTGTGTGCTGATAAGGACCCAAATAAAGCGACTCAATTGGTTTCCTCTTAATCTTCTTGCATATGTGTTATCTCTTCCCCCCCACCCCTTCCAAGCTGTAACTATGGACCAAGCAGGAATACATAGAAGAGCTGTTTTAGAGGTGGGGTTTTTTTTCTTTCCCTCCTCTAAGAATCCATCCACGAAATAGATTTTGTTATTCCACCCCCACCCACTTTCTCATTCTCTTGAGATCACACTGGGAACCAACAGCTAGATGAGGGTTGCCGGTTGGGAGGGGTTTGTTCAGATGAGAAGCAGGGAAATTAATAGTTGGGGGCCTTGTGCTTCAAGTTTAATCTGCCCAGCTTTTAATAGACTCACGTCTCTGCTTTATTGCTCTTAGAGTGAGCGGCCAGCGAGAAAGCCTTTGAAATGCCAATGTCATCACAATTTCTGGAACAATCACATATCCAGATGCTGCTTTGGGGCACCGCTGAGCAATGGGGGGAGAGGATCTTTGTTTACTTTTAGCCCCTCCCCTCAGCAATTCCAGCCATATTTTCTTCAAAGCTGATGCTTTGCTTGGCCTGGCCTTTGCTCTGTGTTTGGCTTCTCGCTAATGGGAAATGATTGGTTCTAGCATTTCTCCGCTCCCTGAACAAAGACCGCATCATTCACTCAAAAAGCAGAATATTTTAAGTAAAATCAAAGGAAATGCTGTTTGGGCATCTGCAGCCTCCTGTGATATGAATGGGCTCCAACTGAGAATGTTGAAAAGACCCAAGATCAGTGGTGGAATTCAATTTTTTTTTACTACCGGTTCCCTGGGCGTGGCTTGGTGGGCGTGGCTGGGGGTGGTCATCTGACTGGGTGGGCAGTTTCTGTCAGCAGGGCAATAAACATTAGACTAGAAACAACACCAGGATGTTTTTTTCCTGCCCTCCTTACAGGATTAACCCTGTAAAGTGGAAAAAAACAAAAGGAGATTTCTTCTAACAACCGGTTCTC
>JAEANM010027656.1:0-10508 GCA_017656035.1 Myanophis thanlyinensis | reverse complement strand
TTCCTGCTAGTAACTAGTTCGGCGGGCCGGATTAAAAAGCCCAACGGGCCGGATGTGGCCCGCGGGCCGTAGTTTGCTCATGTCTGGTATAGCCAATAAAAACAAAGAACATTTTCCCAAACACCCCACAAAAACTAGTCTCATCTGGTTTGCATCATATTATTTCTTGTTAAACTTTAAGGAGTTCAATATAATTGTGGCCTAGTCATCAAAAGATTGCCCATCTCAGTACTTATACAAATATATTATTTTTTAGCAATAAAACTTAGACTTATATTTCACTCCATATAAAACACTTGGAGTTTTCATTTTACCGACTGCAAAGAAAATTAGCAGCTGATTCAATTATCAATATAAGTATAATATTGTTATTTATTGTTTTTGCATGTCTGACATATTAATATTTAATTGTTCACATTTCATTATCATTGAAATGCTGTGAGGTAGATAATTCATATTTCCAATGAAGGGAACTAAAGGCAGACATAGGGTATTTTGTTGCTGAACTGAAATGTGATCCTGGATTCTCTCAATTATTTCCTGCTGAAGTCTACATTTTAATTCTCTGAGGCATCAGGTGTTGAGACACTTTTGGGAATTTTTGAACAGCAGCAGCTGACACTTCTTCACTGTCTTTTTTCATGTGCCATGGAAAAGTTCAATCTGTAAGAAAAGAGATCAGCAAAAGATGTGAACTCCTGCACTATTCTGTTGCATCCAAGTGATCCACTAGGGGGCAGTGATTTTTGTTAGTCTAACTAAGTTGTAGATGAGATTAATTGTACAGTAGTCCTTGATTTACACAGTTCATTTAATAACCAAAACTACAGTGGCCCTGAAAAAGTGACTTATGATCATTTTTCACAAAACCCATTGCAGAATCCCTGTGGTCACATGATCAAAGTGTGGCTACTTGGCAACTGATTCATATGTCCTGGTATCCTGTGATCATCTTTTGCAACCTTCTGACAAGCAAAGTCAATGAGGAAGCCAAATTCATTTAACAGCCGTGTTACTTCACTTAACAAGTGTAGCAAAAAAGGTCATAAAATAGGCACTAAACTCAATAACTGGCTCTCTTAGCAACAGATCTTTGAGGCTGAATTGTGGTCGTAAGTCAAGGACTGCCTGTATTCTCTTGGGGAATGTTTCTTCCCAAATAAGTGGGATTTTCCTCAGCAGAGGAATAAATCATTTGATTTTCCCATTCCACACTTGGCAACTAGTCTGAACCCCTTTCCACCCTTCCAAATGATGCTACTTTGTCTTTACCAAAAAGAATTTGTGTGAGAAATGAAGAGGACTAAAGACCAGGAAGATTTGGGGTACTGTTGCATCTCATTATTGTTCCCTTCAGCAACTTCAGTAATCTAGTTATAATTTGTCACATTCCTATAAGGGAACTCAAATTGTCCAGTGATACTAGAAAGTCTAGTTAATCAAGAGTGCACATCATTTACATCCACTGTGTTCCTTTTCACCACAACTTACACCCATCTTTGTTTTGCAACCGCAGAAGACCCAATGCAGATGCAGTTAACTAAAAGAGGGACATGCTTTTCTTAAACCTGCATTTCAAGCTCTACCGAACATGTCGAGAATGTGAATTGTGATAGTATAGAAATTAAGTAAACAAATAACATCAATTGAATGTACAATTAAAGCACTGGTTTTTTAATGTATAATTGCTTTTTTAAAAAAAATAATAAAACTTTTTGGGAGGTGAAGAGCACGTTGAAGTAAAACTCTTTCTAAATCAATGTAGCAATTCAAGCTCAAGATTATTATTTTTTTCCCGCCATTCTTTTCTTGCAAGAGCTGTGAAAAAAACCTATTTCAGAAGGTGAGTTCTAACCTCTCTGTGTTCACGATGAGGCTGTGGGAAGAGACCCTTGGTGGTTCTTTACCACTGTCAGAATTCATAGAATTAATTCTGGCATAAAGAGACCAA
This sequence comes from Myanophis thanlyinensis, assembly GCA_017656035.1. Taxonomy (NCBI): domain Eukaryota; kingdom Metazoa; phylum Chordata; class Lepidosauria; order Squamata; family Homalopsidae; genus Myanophis; species Myanophis thanlyinensis. The sequence continues at coordinate 8,557 of JAEANM010027656.1, read as the reverse complement.
AAAGAAGCTGTGTAGCAGGTGGCCCAAAAGAAATTGTAAATCATATAAATCAATAGCTACTGGGGACACACCTTATCTAAGAAGGCCAATAATAAGAAAGGAGAAGGGATGCAAATAAATATAATGACATCAGTGAAGGTAATGGAACAAGTCAGCCTGGAACACCAAAAGAAAAAAGGGTGCTCTGTTCTGTTTTATTGGTCTGAGTATGATGGAGCTTTGGAATAAGGTGGTTCATTCAGCTCTGGATTTCACCACCCTTACCAATAAGGAAGGAAGCTTTCCAGAGGAATGCATTTATTGAACCTAACATATTTTTGCATATCTTTAGAGGGGTGTGAAAACTAACATCTGGGCTTCTAATTCTCTTGCAAGAGATTCTGTTGCATGGCAGCCTTGTCAAATCTAGAGAAGCCTTGGGATTATTCTTCCCAAATGCATTGCTCTCTAGGTGGAAATATGAAAAGGAACTAAGTATTCCCACTCCTATGAATATTTTCTTTGGCAATTTGCCAACTTTTCTGTAGTTCATTCCCCACAAGTTCATTCATGGCAAACTTTGCATATAGACTATATGTAAATACATGCAAACATGAGCGATCGACAGAGATAAATGCCAATCCTTTACTCAGAATAATGCTTATCTGTCCATTAAATATACACATCCTTAAATATTTCTGAACTTTCATGTCTACTTACCTTTTTTCTGAATAGGTGGAACTTGTTTTCCTTTTGCTATGTCACTCTGCGCCAAGATATCCACTATCCAAGATAAGGCAGTGGTACAATATTCCATCTAATGTGAGCAAATGAAAGAGACATATTTGGGAGGCAGTGTTTTTGAAAGTTTATGGGAGACAGTTGTCATATTATGCCATATTTTGATTTTTTTTAATTCAAGTTTTTTATTTTTTCTATATATTTTGATTTTTGTGTTGCTGGCTTAGCATACCAATAAAACATTGTTAAAATCAGTTGTGATTTCTTTAGATGTATTAGTCCATTTAATGAAAAAATACCATTTTAGTCTTAGAGGAGAAATCTGTGATTGGTGAACCACAGCACCCAACAACTCTGGTTGGTATGCCCTGGAGAGGAAAAGTCAACAACATGTTGAAAACCAAAGGTTCCACCATCCCCGAATTTTCTCTCTTAATATGACAGGCCTTTTTCCTTCCATTTCCCATTCCAAAGGATCAATTATTGTTCTCATACCTGCATCTCAAGGGTCTTAAGACGTCGCTCTGATTCTTTGATATCAGAAAGCTGCTTTAAAGCCTGATCGACTCTGCAGAATTAGAGATGTGAGGCAGTTACAAAGAAAAGAAACATTCCGCCTTCATTTTCCTCTATAGGGGCATGAGACAATCTTTTATCCTTTCTGATAGTCTCTTATATTTGATTCCAAAGCTCTCATTTTCCCCACATAAGGATGCTAGAAGTGTTTCAATAAACATTGGAAAACCTGGTCTAATACATCTAGGCAGAAAGATTGGATTTTAGGAATTTGTAGTCAGGCTTTTTTAGAAGGAAGGGTGAACACTTTCCAAAGCATATGTCAGTAGTGAGTATAGAAATTGATTTATGTGTGCATCGATGTTAATAATTCATACTTAGAGCCATTGAAATGAATAGGACAAACTAGTAATAGCTAATGTAAATCCTATGGTTTATAATGGGTCTTCCTAAATATGGGAATATTTATATCACATCTAGAACACAGGCAAGATGAAGAAAGTGTTCTTAGTTAACAGGAGAATGCACCACCCAGAAAGTCTGCAAAGCTAAACACACAAATGTTTACAACAACTCTGTGATGATGCTGAATGCAGCCTAAGGCACCTCCCAGAAGGGTTGGGCGGCATTTTACCACACTATTGGTAATTTTAGGAATAGTTCAGAGGTGAAATTCAGCAGGTTCTAGCAGGTTTGCTAGAACCGATAGTAAATTTTCTAAGCAATTTGGAGAACCGGTTGTTAGAAGAAATCTCATTTTGTTTTTTTCCATTTTATAGGGTTAATCCTGTAAGGAAGGCAGGAAAAAAATATACTGGTGTTGTTTCTAGCCTAATCTTTATTGTCTTGCTTACAGAAACTGCCCACCCAGTCACATGATCCCCCTCAGCCATGCCCACAGAACTGGTAGTAAAAAAATTTGAATTCCACCACTGGAATAGTTGATCAATAAATGGAAGATTCTCCAGATGTGGCATGCATAGAAACTTTTTGTTCTCATTTCCCAAACAATATCACTTGAAGAAGCTACTCAAAATATCTTAAAGAATCAGATTTAGGAAATCTGTCTAAAATATGCTTTTCTTCTGTGCCCATTAAAGATAATGATTCGATTTGCCCGTTCTGATCAAACATGGTGGGACTGTAAATGCAGTTATATTTTTGATTTTGCATTTCTTTGCATTCAATGAAATATTCATAATTCAATACATTTTAAAATGCACATTTTGAAATTAAACGATTAAATTGCATTTTAAAGAAAATGTTAAAATACCTATTTTAATGCAATTTTCACAAACTTTAAAAAAATTCAGTGTAAAAAAACATAATTAAAAGGAAACTGATTCAAATTGGACTTAAACTGATCAGTCATCCCCTAATCTCAACCCCCCACCTTTCTCTTTATTGTCTTCTATTCCCCATTCTTACTTTTGGGAAGTTCTCCGGAGTCGTTCAGTATCGCTGTCACGTTTCTGCCGAGCCTGGGCTACTAAGTAATTTTCTTTCTGTACTGATTCCCATGTCAGTATTCGCTTATTTTGAATCGCAGTGAGTTCTAGCACTGTCCAAAATAGATTAATTATTGGTTCACAAAATGATAATGTTACAGGAATCAGTTTAGTAACAGCTACCTGCAAATTTATCCATTATTGGTGAAAAGGAATGGCTCCTCACCAATTGATACGAAATACAAGTCTCTGCCCTAATGTATCAATAGATCAGTTAGTTATAAATTGGAAACAGTTCTGAAATCCTTGAAACCATATCTCTCATCTCAGTAAAACTTATTAATGGTTCTCACAGGGAAAATCTTGTTTGGAAGAAGTGAAAAACTTGGGAAGCAGCCAAAAGTGACAACATATTAGGTGCAGAACAAAGGAGATAATGATTGATAATGACATAGTTAGAATTAATACTTTTTGATATTCACAAAGAGCTGATGTAGAACAGTGATTTCAGCATTATACTTGGATTGTGGAGGTCCAGCTACCTCAATTAGAGAGTTTTCTACATAGTGCTGAACTAGTTATTTACTCCACATCTGTAAATCTACTATTTTATGGAGAGCAACATAGAAAAGTCTCATTTATGCCACCTTGAGCTTTCAGTTGAATATGAATGAATGACCTTGAACAATATTCTGACAGAACAATATACCAATAGAACAACTTCCCTTCAGAAGTTGTGGGAGCTTCATCACTGGAAGCTTTCAAGAAGAGACTGGACTGCCGTCTGTCAAAAATGGTGTAGGGTCCAAAAATGGTGTAGGGTGTGTGTGTTGGACTAGATGACCTACAAGGTCTCTTCCAACTTTGTTAATCTGTATCTGCTCTCTGCTCCTAACCTTCCCGTATCTGATGTTCTCTAGGTTGGTTAACACTACAAGAGTTCCGGCATTCCTAGGCAGGTTATCTCCATCTGTCCCAAAATTGCCTACAGCACTCACAGAAGTCGCTTCTCTTTGCCGACTGCATCTTGCGGATATGACGCTTGAACAGAAGATGTAGGTGGCTGATCAGGATGAAGGGTGGAGCCAATGCAGGCCGGCTATGATACTCCAAGATAAGGTTGTAACGCTGTGATTTCCAGTAGATATCACTGTTGCCTTGCACTTTGGAGAACGTGTAACTATTAGCAGGGAAAACAATTTGTTAGTCTCTCTTTTCTCCAAATTGGAGGAGTCAACTTTGAACTGAATGGCTAACCCCTCAGCCAGCCCACAATTGTAGACGGCATATGGATGGAAAAGAAACATGAGTCATCATAAGCTGTATTTCTACATTTCCTGTTTACATGAAAATCTCAACAAGAGTTGGGGACCATACTGTTTAATCAGAATAATTAAGGGTGGGCTAAAGAAAATATAGAGGTGCATCCCTCCTGTTCCATGGGCTTTATAGTTGCTTAGCAGCAAATATATTTCAGATTTTCCCTGAACTTGAACCATTGAAAAAGTTATAAAAATATTTGAATGTATTTTCACAGATATATGACATTGCCACATGTGAAGTATGATCATATATAATTAGTTCAGCTGAGCTTATTTTTGAAATACATTTTTTGAAAATGTTTTGTTGAAAAGTGAATTTGAAATGGCTAAAATAGATAAAATCTAAGCTACTTTTGAAAAGTATAATGTCTCATTGAACTAGATTTGGACCATAATCTTATTCCAATTTTTTTATTATTATTTCTACTATGGAGGTTTGTGCAAGGTTTTTTTTTAGAATTTTTTTAAAAAAATCCTGCTTTGGTAGAATTGAAGTAGTGGTACCTGAACATTGCAATCAGCAAGTTGAGGAGCAGAATATTGGCCACCAACAAGAAGATCACAAGAAGAATGAGGACCAGCCAGTTAGCATAGGTATTGGTACAAGGGTTCGCGTCCTCCAACAAGATGGATAAAGGGTCATAGGTGCAATTCAAGTCTGTAATCTGGGTAGCTAGGGAAGAATATCAAAGGAAAAGTGAGATGAAAATCATAGATTGAGGAAAGTTTTACTACTACCTTTCCAGAAGAACGAATGCACAGAATTCTTGCATAGGATTGTTTTAGCCCTAGATAGTTTAGTGTTTAATTACCTTTCTCCAGATTTGGTTTCCTTCAGTTATTTGGGTTTACATATTATTGTATTGGGTTCTCATCATTAATTTTATTGTCTCTGTTTTTAGTTGGTTGTACACCGCCCCAAGTCCCTTCTCGGGAGAGAGGTGGTATATAAATTTAATAAATAAATAAATAAATCAGTCCTGGAACCTGTCTATGTTGGTTGGGACTGATGGGAATTGTGGCCCAAAACTTTTGGTTTGAAGAGGCTATTCTGGAATAAAAAGTAAAACCTAAAAATTATCTACTGGATCAGAATAGCCTGCTGTATGTAGAATCCCATTCCTATCAGTGGCCATTCAAATACTTTACACAAGCTATAGGTTTCTCAGATAAAAGTGACACTGTCTCTCCTTATTTGCCAACTAGCATTTGATATTCTGAAATATACTACTAAGCTTCTATAAAAATATGAAGGCCTAAAGGGAAGGGAAAAATATTTCCAATTATTTCTTATTTTTTCCTCCACAAGTTTTTACAGCTGTAAGCTTGCAGAGACTACTAAATTGTCATTGCCAATGGCTCTTTTCCAATCTCATTCTAAGGTGATCTAAATAATTGGTCAATATTTCATGATTAATGAATTCCTTATATTCATAATGCACAATATGAAAAACTGTTTCTTTGTTCCCCTTCAAAAGCCTACTCTTAATTTTATTAGTTGTTTGCATCTTATCTTTTTAAATTAACGCTTTCAATATTGTAATTGTCTTGCTTTTTATATTTTCCATTCTAGACTATTTCTGTCAGATATTTGAGAACTAGCTTAATCACCTTAGGTAACCAGACATTCTATGCAGGTGAGGGAGCAGACTGTCAGAGAGATGGAAATCTCTATCTTTTTTCTACATTCAGCACAGAAATCAAATCAAATGAATCTTTGTAAATAAATAAGAAATAAAAGAGTCATTTAACAATTCTCAGCAGGCCATTGCCTATTTGGTGTTCTATCCATAAACCTGCACTACTCGTTCTTGGATTTCAGCAGGTCAAACTGGATGAGAATCAGAGAAACACCCCCAAAATACACACCATCAATTTCACTGAGTGGGATCTGTCCAAAAATTTGTAAGTAAGGTCTGTAGAAAACTCGTCGAAATATCCAAGGGATTCTTCGATCATGGGGGAGTAGAATACCCTCAGTCGTGACCCCATAGGCTACCAGCCATACCCCAAGGAAGAACAGAAAGAGAAATACATCCTTCATCTAGGAACAAAAGAAGGAGAGAACAAAGAGGTTATGCCACCCATCACTAGGTTTCTTGCAATGGAATAAAGCAACAAAATGAAACATTAAACAGGCATGTCCAACTTGTAATCCCATAAGATCATAAACTTTTAACAATAGTTAAAGTTAATAATAATTAACATAATAAAAATAATTATGTGATTTTAGTCATATTTATTATATTATTGTTACTGTTGTTATTAAATTTATTTGCTGCCTATCTTACCATGGCTATTCTAGACAGATCACAACCATAAAAAACAAAGAAATAAAAAGGAAATTTAAACAATGCAAAAATTAAAATAATAGAACAATAAAAAAATAAAAATTATATACTTTGTATGCAGCGTCTTCACTCAATGCGGCTCAGGCAAGCCAAAAGTTTGGACAGGCATGCATTAAATCAGGAAAATGAATAAACACTAACATTAAAATTGACTTAAAAATTAACAAAGATGGCATGGAAGATAGCAAGATGCTTGCGGGAAGGACATGGGGCCTTATCTGTCTGTTAACCACCTACATTATGACAGAACCAGGTTTTCAGGCCTTTTTGGAAGGCCAAGATGGTGAGGGCAGATCCTATTTGGGGAAGGTGGGGCAACATGATATTTCAGAGGGCAGGAATTATGACAGAATAGGCTCTTCTTCTGGACCCACCTACCCCGAATTCCTTGAACAAGATCCTCAGCATGCCCTTTCTGCCAGCACAGGTGGGGTGGGCCAATTTATTGTCATATTGAAAGGCAATTGGTTCTCCTATGTTAACTCCAATAGCCTTTGCATTTCTATTTCATTTTCTCTCCGCTTAAATTTCATTAGACAGCCTCCATTCATTCTTAAGCAAACAAACAACCCTCCTGTGTATTCAACAATCCTCTTTCTGTGTATTGTTACATGTGCATCAAAAATGCACCTTCTCACCATCTTGCCAACAATAATCATCTTGGGCCCCAACTGTTTGTTGACTGCAAAGATGTGGATGAGGCGAAGGGTGAAGATCATGAAATCCAGGCACAGAATGGTGCGCCCTGATTCATATGACGAAGGAAACAGCCTGTGATGTAGACAGTGGTGTAAGGAAAAAAAAAAGAAATCAATTGTAAACCATACAAACTATTCCTTTTTATCTCCAGCGGTATTAATTGCTGACCTCACAAGCTCACTCAAAACATAAGAGAAAATGAATAGTACTGAGGTGTTTACAATATAGTGGAGGACTTACCTGCATGCTAGTCCTACCATGAAGAGTAGCAGGGCCGTGATATCAAACTGGTTCCATGTGTCCAGGAAGTACCGTCGTACTCTCTGCAGCAAAGGGCGGGAACCCACAAAACATCCTTGACGCACCTCTTCACAGACGAGTGTGAAGACCCAGATGTACAGAACTATCTCAGTGCCAGATGGACCTTTGGGAGGTGGGTTAAAATCCATCAGCAGGACGTAGGAAAAGAGGAAGAGGAAGAGCAAGTACATCACCACATTGCCCAGGAATGCTGTCACAGGTGCCACCCAGAATTGATGCCACCGTCGTAACCAGAGTTGTCGAACAGAAAGAGGGGAAGGAGGCTCCAAACTTCTAAGTCAAGATATGAAAGGGAAAAGAAGGAAGAAATGCTTGAGTTCAATAAATTGACTCTATTGCTCTATTGAGTTCGATAAACTGATTCTTGCTTTGAGTAATTAATTCATTAAATAAAGTATATTTGCATATGAATAAATGTGAGCAGCTTCAAAATGTCTCTTCGGAAAAGGGGCAATTTAAATAAACAAGAAGTGTGTTTAAAAAACAACAACTTCTAAGCTTCCACCAATTTCTAGGCAGTGGGGAATGCTAGAAGTTTTAGTTCATGTAAATTTCAAGGACCAGTTTCCACTCCATGGTTTTACATTACTTTTTGACAAAAACTGGATATTCACAGGGGGCGGGAGGACCTAGAATATACTGAAGAGATCCAGGCCACCCATCAGTCCCACGGCATCTACATTTAGGATAGCCCATACTTCCATCCTCCCAGAGACCCATGTTCCCAAGATCATGACCATTCCCCCTACTCAGACAACATGTCTCCGATGGTACTTTTCACATCTGTATCAAGACTGTCCAGTTCAAACTGTTCCAAGGAATCCAGCCGCAGATCATCATCCATGTTCCTATTAAAGATCACATTATGGATCAGAATGACCGTCTGACCACATTTTAAATGCAGATGCTAAAATTTAGCCATAACATGTAATGCTAAAAATTAAATTTATTGCTTGAAATTCCAAGTACAAGGACTTTAGATTTGAATGTATTTGTTCTACTTGTTCTGGCAGGTGAATTAATTGTCCTCTGAAAAGGTCAATTGCAGGTTTCGAAAGGTCTACTCAAAAGAGAACCATTGCTCTGGAGCTAAGGAAAATATATCTACAGTGGTACCTCTACTTACAAAGAGCTCTACTTACAAAATTTTCGACTTACAAATTTTTTTTCGAGAAAAAAA
>JAEANM010027655.1:0-10508 GCA_017656035.1 Myanophis thanlyinensis | reverse complement strand
ATGAATTTGGACTGATTGATGGACTTTGCAAAACCTCTATTTCCACAGAAGTAAAAACCTATTTTTCTACTCAGTGTATTTTGGTTTGTGTATTTTACCACACCATTCTCACAATGCTTCGTTGCACACTCATTCTCCTAACGGAGGACTATCCTTAACACCTTTCTTCTTAACTCATGTTTTCCTATGCAGGTTTCTTAGCACACAACCTGCAGAGTCAAAGGAGGGAGGGCTCTTTCAAAGACAGCAAAACTACAGCGGAGTTTGGAATCTTTGGTATACGGGAAAAAGGAGAAGGGGGACCCACCCTAGCAATTCACAGATTATATCTAATAATTAACCTGACAAGATTTCTGTTGATAGCCAAAGAACAATAACAAAACTGCTCAGAAGTAACTCCTTATGTTGTTCTTGGTTCCTTGGGTCTGACAACAGGCAGGGTCAGTCCAAAATACATTAATGCCTACAAGCAAGGTCCAGTTGATGTCCCCTTTCCATTCCATGTACAATAGCCAATTGGTTTTCCGTTAAAGCTTATATAGTCCATGTTTAACCACTGGCTTTCCTTAGTCCAAGAACTGGGTTCCCCCCCAAAAAGCAAAAACAAAAAACACAACAAAAAAAAACCTTTGCTGCAATGCACCGTCAGTCAGTTTTATCATTTTAACGAAATCAATTTCCAAAACCTCTTGGGAAATCTAACTAAAAATAGATAGAATGAATAGGATGGAATCTAAGCAAAAATAAACAACATGATGACAATCTCTTGAACAGAATGTATTTACTGTTAATATTATTAATAGGAACAAAATTATTAAAATAGGTTTATGAGAAACTGGAAAACCTGTTACTTGGAAGTTCCTTCCAAGTTCTTTTACACTGATAAAAATCCCTGTTTGTCTCAAAAGCAGCTTTAGTGTTCAAAAAGCGAGCAGGTTACCCCTCTCCTTGAACATAACACTTTCTGTCTCATGTCCTCATATTTCAAATCACTCCCTTTCCAGAGCTGCTTCTGAAACTAGCACTTTACTGAAGGTTTGCTAAAACTGGAGGCCATATTACAGTTCACATTCAATTTTTGAGTGAGACTATCTTTTTTTTCACAATGAAAATAGCTTCCCAAACATTGGAGGATGGATTATAAATCTATCTGTTAGCAAATCCTGCTGAGAAACTGAAATCACCACATAGGCTGACATGCCAATTTCTACATATAACACGTCCTCTGTGTTACAAATTTTTCTGCGGATTGGACTTCATGGACAAATAAACCTAAACAAGATATAATTTAAGAAGAAATCCAGAGTGAGTGACCTAGGCAAGAGTCTACACCTCCCCATCTCTAAATCAAAGGTACATAGTGATACCAACCACATTTTTACTTTTTAGATAGCACAGTAGAGAGTTTTATTTTACAGCTTTTAGTTTCCCATCTTTAAAATGATAGTCAACAGCTTTACTGTTTTTAGAATAGGGAAACATCCATATTTTTAGTTCAAGTTGCTCATGCACTACACCCAAAATCAATTCTAAACTGAATTAAGAACAATATGTCCAGACTTAAGCATTTGCAACAGCTTGTAAGATAGACTATAGGTTATTTTATCCTCCCAACAGATAAGTCTCCTGCTGCTGTGTCCTTCTATCTTACTATTCCAGGAAACCAATGGCCAATGCTTTTCCATGGATATATCTTCCTGGACATGCTGTATATACTCATAAATAAGTCAAGAATTTGGGATGCCAAAATGCCCCACAAATTGGGTTCAGCTTATACATAAGTATTTATGGTAATACTTTTGTACAAATACACAGCATTTGTATATCCTATGGTATACTCAATCACCTCTTTAAATAATCCTCAAAAATGTTAACCCAAATTTCATGAAAACTGGATAATCGAAGGATTATTCATGGATAAGCCAACTGTGAAAGTTAAAACATATGAAAATTGGCTTATCTGCATATTTTTCGTGGTATTTGGGTTAAAAAAATTGTGGGTCAGCTATACGCAGATGGGCTTTATATGCTTTATATGCTAAAATATATGGTGCATATTTCTGAGACATCTTACATGTGCACAATGTATGGGTTTGTATTTGTGTGTAACTTTAATAACCACAATTTAAAGTATCAAAATGTGTGTGTGTGTGTGTGTGTATGCAAGCACAGGTCACTACTATTGTTATACATTCCTTTCTTGTTAACCTTTTTACATTCTAGTACCTTTGTTATCTTCCTTTTAACGTTAGCATTATTTCACAGCATTTTCAAACCTTTTCCTTTTATCTCAAGTGACTGAAAAAATGAGGAGACACTGGAACCCTGGATTTACTATTTGTTTACAAAGAAAAAAAAGCAAGTCTTAGAAGCTCAAATACTGTACTGAGAAAACCCAGTTAAGCAGGTTCCTTCATCTATGAAGTAGCCATCTACATGCTAGCTAGGGTTAATATAAAAGGAAGTAAGGCACCCCAGTTGAAAATGGAAAAGTGCTCTGAAAGTGGAATAAGAGAAACACCTTTAAACTGCAATATTCCTGAAGATTTGCAATAAGATGGAGGTGAGTATAGTTAAAGGATGTGATCATCTCATAATTTTTTTCTCAAAAACGATTGCCGTCCTATTCTAGGCAAAGGAAAACTAAATAGGTCAAATGAGCCTATAGGGCTTTCTATGTTAAAATTATTAATCTCACCACCCTTTTTAATTTATGCTGAGAAGAGAAATGTATTAAAATAGACTGAACTCTCCTTCTGTGCAGATACTCCAAATAAACTCTTTTTCCATTTTATGATCTGAATCTCCTTGATTTGTGTAGTCACTGAGCCTGTTCTGTCCCATTCTAATTGCTCATCTTGTCTTCTCTGAGCCACTGCGCTACACCTTGCTCTCACTGGTACTCTCCGTTATCTGCCTTCCTCCTTTTTTCTGCCCTCTACCAAATAAAATCCCTGCTTCTTTGTGCTGTTGAGTTCTCCTTTCTGTTGCTGTAGGAAGAAGCCCTGCTGAAGCTCTTTTTGGGATTGCCATATAAAGAAGAATCTCTGCTTCCTTTCTTATCATTGAATGTTCCTCAAGTTCCCTTTCTCCTTTCAGACTTTTCTACTAAATCACCTGTAACTTTTTTTTCCCCTTTTGCTCCTCCATCTGTCTCCTTCTTGCAGCAACACAGTGTTTCTTCCTCTGATCAGTTGCCTCCCAGTTACAACTAGGATCCAGTTTCCTCTTTTTCCTTCAATTAGTTCATCTCCTTGCTACCTCTTAACCATTATCCAGTAATGATAATGAGATAGTACCTTCAACCTGCATTTGAAACATTTCATTGACTCACTGGAAGGCTTTGCGATTTACACAGCTCTTTACTTGAAAAATAAAGAGATTTACTGGAAAATTCAGGGGGGAAATCAGTACATATCCACTATTGCCCACCAGAAACTGCTCCCTGAAGTGATCACCACACTCTGAATGGTGTGTGTATGTGTTATAACTGTTCTCTTAACTTCATTCTGTTGAGATGATAGTGGTGAAGGACAAGGTCTTTGCAGAGCTCTGGAATGCAAAAGCTTATCATGAAAATGTCAAAAGTAATAACTCAACCTCAGTGAGTTACAGATTTGACCCAGCATTCTCAATTCTCAATTCTAAAAACAGGCTTGCTGGTGTTTTTTTTTTTAATTAATGCTGGTCTGATTCATATAAAAATAAAAGATTTCATTGTAATTAAATTTTTATCTGCCTCTCTTGTTTTCTAGGACAAGTTTTAGATGCTTTAAACATAGCTGCTACGGATGATATGTAAGCAACTACAGGGCTGCCTTCTTTAGGCACATCTATGAAACTATTAAGCTAAGTTTTATCTCGCAAAGAACAAAAAATCCATTCTTGTATTGTTTATGGTTTTTCAGTGAAACAGTGATTTCCTGGTTTTATCCTCTGACTCTCACATGTATAATTTTGATTGTTCTCTATTCAAACTAATTTGAAGAATGTATGTTATTTGCAGCAAATATGATTTCACATATTAAGCCATGCTTTACAGACCCTCGATTCCTTTCAATGAACACTGATGTGATGAGTCATAACACCAACGCCTAGCAGAAGAACATCTTTCTAAAAATATCCATTACATATTTTTACACTTCATTGAAATAGGAGTTTAATCCCATATCAGAATAAAGATATTTTATGTTGGGTGATCTTCTCCACTCCCACTAGAGAAATAGCTTTTTCTGCCTTGCCTTCTTCCACATCATTTCTCCTCTTCAATATTCACCCCTCCATTAAAGATATATTTGTACCAGCTGTTATCCCATATGTTCCAATCCAGTTCTGGAAAAGAACAACTCGGCATGTTTACACCATTAAAATGTTTATATTACCATTTTGTTTTACTCATAAGAGACCTGTAACACATTTTAAGACATATTAATACCAGGACAATAAGATGTAAAATAAAAAAAAAATTATATAGCTATAGAGATATAATTAGGGGATTCACTTAAAAATGTGTCATTCCAATAGCTTCCATACTTTTCAAAACACCTATTACCTAATATATTGGTCAATATTACTAAAAATTGTATATCACAGAACAATAATAAATAACTATTCCTCTCTAAAAGAATAAAATGGATGTGTAGAAAATGTCTTTCCTGAAGGCTGAGTGTGCTTGCCCATCTTTCCATTTCACTTGGCTTAATTTATCTTTGAAATGAACAGTCCTTGCTAGCAAATAAAACTGCTACCAGTTCTCATTAAAATGTGGTGGGACAGCTCTTGGCAAGGGTAGCTGGGTGCTTTGAACAGCTGGCTTAACCACTGTCAAGTTGCAGTTATAGATGCAGAGTGTTCATTAAATGTGACTAGTCAGTTGGGTTATTTCCAGTGGTGGGATTCAAATAATTTAACAACCGGTTCTCTGCCCTAATGATCAGCAGAACCAGCAGTTCTCTGAACTGCTTAGAAAGTTAACAACCAATTCTAGCGAATAGGCGCGAACTGGTTGAATCCCACCTCTGGTTATTTCTAACCATGGTTTTAGATACAAAGAAAAACTCTCTCCCCCTTCATCCCATGGTCCTCTTGTATGGCTGCAACCTATCAACTGAGCAAATTTTGGACAAGTCTTTAGCAATCTTAGTTGTAGACTCATTTTCCAACATAGCCAAATAGGTCAACAGGCATAGAAAAAAGATTGTAAAAAACATCAGGAACACACACTCTCTCTTGCTTTATCCCACTAAAATATCCTTTTCCACGCTTGTGACTCATCAGTCCAGCTTGCAGGAACAGAGCAGGAGTGTGGAGTGGAACGCCAGAATATTATCAGTAATATGCAAGCTCTGTCTTCATCTAATGTTGGAAAGGATCAGCATTATCAACAGCAGGTTTCCATAGTCAGCAACATCTGGAAGTTAGCCAATGCAGTAGAAAAATGGCACATCTGCCCATAAACAAAGTAATACAAACCCTAAAAAGCATGGCTTTAGTAGAGAGTGCTAGATTTGTTTTAAAACAGAGGTCTAGCACTTTTTCAAAAAGAATAAGCCAATGTAAACAAGAACCCCATGTAAATCCTTCAGAAATCACCTTTAATCTATTGTGCAGTCTCTTTGGAAGGCAAATTTCAAGAATCCAAGTCAAAATGGACCAGGCCATAGACAGCAGAGTCCAGTGATCGGAGGAAATCAGCCATGCCAGCAACAGTCTAAAGTGCCCAATAGGAGCCTGGGATCTTCAATTCCATTTTTCAGGAAATATGATAGGTTGTGTCCATGGCAACAACACTGAAGATATTATTTTAAGAAATGTAACTGCTAAAGGCAACATCCACTGAGAATGAAAGCAAAGTTTAGAGGAGATGGCTTATAAAGATGGTTTCGGGACACATATAGTGCCCAATGTCACGGATGAACCCAAAATTAGCAGTTGGGGGTGATAAAGAATAGTAAAGACTCATGGGCAACCATTTTACACTACCTATTACATCTCCCTATTGTATGAGGGGATAACAAATGGGTGATTATATGCTGCAAAACTTTGCTCCCCCCATCACCCCTTGGAGAATCTGTGGGGTTTTTTTTTTCTTTCTCTCTCTCTCTCCTGTGATTTTGCTATAGATAAAACCAACTGCCATGTGATGGTTGGTGGACAAACTGCCTGATATATTCCTCTGGTCTTTCTTGGATATATTGCTTCACTTTGTAATTTACAAAATTATGTGTGTACATTTAATTCCGAAGCAGTAAGTGCTGATTGGCCATCTTAGATTGAACAATTACTGGCTGAAGATGTTTCACATAAACTTAATATTATAACAAATATATTTGGCATCTGAAGTGAGTGAGTGAGTGAGTGAGAGGGAGAGTGTTCCCCTTTAAATTTAAATTACCAGGCACTTCTCTTTCTTCCCAAGCAACATTTCTGAAGATTATTTCTTCTTATGGTTGCGGCATATGCCTTCTCCACGCAGAGGAAGTGCATCAGAGAAAAAGGGCAATATAGTATAAATTTGCATAAAATTTGCATAGTATTAATGTTTATTTTGAGAGGTAAATCTTAGAAATAACGAGTAATGTAAGATATGCAACCATTCTTTGGAGCTCTAAAAATCATGGCACTTCCAACCTTGAGGAGGCAATTTTAGCATACAGAAAATGGTAAATCAAGCTTCTTTTATAATTAGCTTAGTCATAATACATATAACACCACTATGCTGGTTCCAGTGCCTTTTACCAACTGCCATTACTAATCTCTAAATTTTTAAATAACTGGTAGAGGTCTTTTTGTAATAAGATTTAGTAACTTGACTTGGAAATATTTCTGCAAGGATGTTAGCTTTTATCCTTATAAAAGTCCATGTCAAATTCATTTTTTAAAATGATAAGCTCTCTTGGATGTTTTCACATATTTGGGGTGGGGGATTAATACTGAGAAAGGGCACATTAGGAAATGTTCCTGGCTTAATAATATAAAATAGCTGTAGCTTCTGTTCTGAACAGTAAAAGACCTTTCATGATTAGGTTTTTAAAGCAAATAGTGTTTTGTGTTTAAAAAAAAAAAAGCTTTATGAAAATGCAAGAAATGAAATGCAAAAAATGAAAATGCAGGAAAATGAAAAGGGGTAAGTAACTAAATACTGCCATTGACTGATAATAAGGAAGAACTACTTATATTTTTTTCCTGAGCAAAAATCATGGAGTTCAGCATTGTGCACAATCAGTCTATTCTAGCTGCCCATCTCATTAAATGATTTTCAAGATGTTATGCCACACCAACTATGAATGATGAGAATTTTACTCCAATACTAATTTAAAATGTCAGACCATAGAAGACTTTGTGAGGATAAGACACTATGACTCTCTAGACACTGCTCGACTAGAAAACCTATCATCAATGATTAGCTGGAATGATGGGCCACAAGTTCTTTCTATCTGCATGAAAATACAGGATCAGATCAAAGAGCTGTCTTGTTTAAAGTTTGTTTCCACCACTGGATAGCTAGATGCTCCAGACACCTCATAAGTATGGCCACTCCTGTAGCCATGTTTCTACATTCCCATGTACAAATGATATTTTGACTTATTTAATAATACAGGTACATGAAACAAATTGTTCTATTTAATTATTTGTATAGTCCCATGTACAAATGAGATTCGGACTTATTTAATAATACAAGTACACGAAACAAATTGTTCCATTTAATTATTAATGAATTTAAACTCTATCACAAGCAACATCTTGCTGGATCAACTTCCTCCAACTGTCTGTTCTCATATTGACAAAGCAACTACACAAGGAAGCCCAATGGTCTCCTGCAGATGATTTCCACAGACAATTGCACTCTGATATTGAGCACTGATCCAACTCGTTTTGGATCCAGCTCATTTTTGAAGCTAAACAAACCAGTAATCAGCATCACATCTTTTATCTCGCTGTTTATTTCAATACTCAAGATCAGGGGTCCTCAAACCTTTTAAACAGGGAGCCAATTCATGGACCCTTAGACTGTTGGAGGGCCAGACTGGCTGGGTGGTCATGTGATTGGGCGGGCATGGCCAATTTAGCAGTCAATTAAACAATACACACAAATTAAACTTTAATTTGTTATGCTCCTGGGAGTGGAAAACAGGTTGATGAGGGTATGTGGTTGCCTTGGGGTGTGTGTGTGTGAGGGACTTTCTCTCTCTCTCTCTTGATCTGTCGGGGGAGGAGGAACCCCGTAACTGGTGGTGTGTGGTGGGAATCTGTCCAGAGGCTAAGGAGTGGTGCGCCAAAGACTAGCTGTGTGGTGAGGAAATCCCACACTCCCCAAAAGACCGACTGGTGGGTGGGCAAGTGGGCAGCCATCTTCCTCCAATCCAGTCCTCCCTCACCTCCAGTAGCAGTCTGCCAGCCAAAAACAGGCCCATTTTGGCTACTTTTCCTAAATCACAGAAGAACAAATGGAGCCTACCAAGTAAAGGGTTTTTCCTGTATTATTTAACAATTTGGCTTTGGGCAAAAGAGACATCTTCAGAAAGGCCTTTCCTAATTATCTCAGTAATCAGAATGATTCAGTTTTTACTTCCTAACACACATCTGTGTAAAAAAAAAAGCAGTTTTTGCATTCTACTTATACACAGGCATATGCTTCCCATAAAGGAAGAAAAGGTAACATTATAAATAGCAACCATAAACCAACTTGAACAAAATGTAGAACTGTATCCATTTCAGAGTAAAACAACGCAATCAAAATATTCCTGCAACCCACAAAATGACCAATTTTTGGGAGACCTTCCTTCACCTTAGATTACCATTTTTACTCCACTGATCCAGTAGTTTCCAGTTTTATATGCTATATTTCATTATAACAGCTAGCCATGTTTAGTTACTTAGTTTAATATAATACTAAAGTATCTGAGGGAAGACAAGGGAGGAGGTAGTGGAATTCACATTTTTTTACTACCAGTTCTGTGGGCATGGCTGGGGGGGTCATGTGACTGGGTGGGCAGTTTCTGTAAGCAGGGCAATAAAGATTAGGCTAGAAACAACACCAGAATGGTTTTTCCTGCCTTCATTACAGGATTAACCCTGTAAAGTGGAAAAACAAAAACAAAAGGAGATTTCTTCTAACAACTGGTTCTCCGAACTGCTTAGAAAATTTACTACAGATAAATCTGCTAGAACCTGATGAATTTCATCTCTGCAGGGAAGGAAGAAGGAAGATTTTGATGCACACTACCAGCTTTCTACAAAGAAATTCAATGGGAAACCAACAGAAAGTTGCTCCTGCTCCTGCTGATTTTTTGACTGCCCATGACCATTCTGTTTCTCTGTTTAGGTAAGGAACTATATCTGAAACAATGACCAATGGGTCCTGGGTTATCTAATGTATTCTAAAGAGGATATGCAAGAAATAAAAACAGAATTTATACATGACTGAATAGCTTATTATTTTGATACAAGGGAGTAATTTTACATTATCCCCTACACAAATATATTACGCATGTTTATTGCATAATATTTTACATTTACAGACACAATGATTGATGAGATAAACTTAGATCTGCTTAAGAGTTCTGTGCTGTAAATGTGACAGTTCTGAAAAGGTGAAAACTATATAAATACCAACCAAATATGTTGCACCATTTAACTGAAATAGTCTTTAGTCTGAAAAAAATCAATCTTCCAGCAGCCTTTTGAAAACTTGTCTCCCTCACTTCTCATTCAGGCTGTAAAACAAGGAAGTTTGTACTTTATGTTATAGATTACCGTTAGAAGATAGTGGACTGTAATTACCTAGACTGTAACATAATTACCTAGAAATATATTATAATATAATATAATGAACCCTTAACAAAACTTTTCTGGAAGAACAGAAATGATGAAGTGTCATCTACAAATGATTCCTCAACAATAATAAAGTAATGACAATTCCTTACTGAACCACTTTTGAATTAAATTGTCTTTCTTTCACACTGTCACATAAATTACTACAATTATGTTTTTTTCCCCATGATATGGCCATTGGTTTTTTAAAATTGATTGTATTGTCATATTGTTATCATATTTCCATCTTCAATTGCGGAGAAGGGTAATGTACACAGGATAGGATGTGTTGGGCCCATGCTGATTCATGCAAGATGCCTTGGAACTTTCCTTCCACAAACTCACTGCACATTCCAAAAGTCCAGGGAAGAGACAACTAGTTATGCTCTCACTAGCTACTTTACACTAGCCACTTAAACCTTCTCTGACACTGTTGTACCAAAGAGGAAACAAGTGGCAATTCCCTGCTTTCAGGTGTATGATTTTGTGAGAAAACTTATACTAAAAGCTAGACTTCTTTTCCAGAATTAGCATCACCAGTTCATATAGAATTTATTTTTTTCTTTAATAGAACAAGGTCAAATACATAAAAGAAAGTGGTTGGTTGGTTGGTTGGCTGGCTGTTTGGCTGTTTGGCTGGCTGTTTGGCTGGCTGTTTGGCTGGCTGCTTGCTTGCTTGGAAGGAAGGAAGGAAG
>JAEANM010027654.1:0-10508 GCA_017656035.1 Myanophis thanlyinensis | reverse complement strand
TGTTTAAATTCGCTGCTTCTCCTTCTAAATGGCTCTCGTTCAGCTCTCTTGCTTCCTGGAGGCGGTTTGTCCACTAGCGCGGACAGCATGCTGGTGCAGCAAACTCACGCCAAATGTCCTTTCTTCTCACACCTCCTGCAAATGGCTTCTTTAAATCTGCATTTGTTGCGAGGATGCTTTCCTCCGCAACCGGAACACACGGGTTCCTTCCAATGTTTGTTGGTCTTTTTCTGTTGAAAGTGAACTGCTTCATCTGCACTCTGTTCACTTTCACTATCATCGCTGACTTGGTTTACACTTCCCGCCTTTTCAGACTTGGCGGGCTTTTCAGGTTGCTGTGCCTTCGATGTTTGTTTGATTGAAGCTGAGGATTTTTTGGCGCACTCTGCGGCTCTCGTGATCTCCACAGCCATCTTCCACGACAACTCAGGCTTTGCAAGAAGTTTTTGTTGGAGGAACAGATCGGTTACCCCACAAACTAACCGATCCGTTAGTCTTTCTTCTAAATCATTAAAGTCGCACTACTCTGCAGCCATTCTAAACTCGGCAATGTAGTTATTTATGGATTCTCCCTCTCTCTGGTTGCGTTCATTGAACTGATGCCTCAGAACTGTTCGAGACGGTGCAGGCTCGAAGTGCTCTTTTAAAACTTTCTGTAGATCGGGCCACGGCATGGTTTCTACAGATTGGAGTGATATGAGACCTTTGGCTAGACAAAGTGTCCTCTTCCCGCAATAACCGATCAGGAGGGCTCTCTTCTTATCGTCTGATGCTCGCTCTAGGTCGTTCGCTACCAAATAACTCCTGAATCTCATCATGAATGCCTCCCATTCCTCTGAATCTGGGTCAAACGGCTCCGGCAGGGCGTGTGTAGGCATTTTCGGTGGAACTTGTTATCTTCCGCTTGTGCTGTTAGCCTCAGAATCCCACCTTTGTCGCCAGTGTTTGATTCTGTGAATAAGAGGCTAGACGCGAGTAGTGAAAGTGACAACAGCTCTTTATTTACAGCACAAGCATAACAAGAACGTATTTACAAGCACTCTGACAGCTTTTATACCCTTTTGAATGGCGCGCCTTAGCCAATCAGAGAACAGGGTTTTCCCGCTCTCTGAATGCTGGCAGCCAGACTTGCTGTCTCCACTATTCGTTATATGGGTATAGAACAAGTATCACGCATGACTGAAAATCAACACTGACTTTGTAAAGTGCTAGAAAACAGATTTTATAGGAACAAGATAAGCAATGGAATAGATGGGGCTGTTATAGTTGTGAAAAATATTTTGAATAATAGTTAGAAAATAATTCCTTAAAAATGTCTCCAATACAAAATAAAACATTTCACAAATTCTAGCATTTATGTTATTAGCATGTTACTATCTTTTATGACTTATATCATTTTTAACCCTGAACAGCAGGAATGCATAACACATTAGGTCTCTCTTTTCTCTTAATCTTATAAACTGACCTACAGAAATCTTTGTCCTTTGGTAAGACCCATTTTATGTTCCACTGTATCTATATTTTGCTTTAAGAACTCAATTTATTAAAAAGGACCCTTTTAAAATTCTGTCCCCTCCCCTTCATTCTCCTTCCTGATGGACAAAATCAAAATTCATCAGCTTCCTTGTCTGTTATATTCTTTACATGCCATCTAGAGGCCAAAATTGATGTGAGCTGTAATTAATCTTTCTATGAGGCAATACAGACCCCTTGGTAGAACTAAGATTAGAATCACACTGTCTGCATATTTAAAATTACAGAATAACACAGCAGCAATCTGCATTCCAGTACTGTCTTGCTTAGAAGCTGCTAAAATGATTTAGCTGCTATAAGTTAGAGAAAGAAAGCATGCAGAGAAATTCAGTCTGCATTTGTCCTTTGCTGGGCTCAAAGATGTGATGTATGAAGATCAAAATCAAGGGATGTGTTTTATCATTGAAAGGACAAGATATGTTGTAACAGTTTTATATTAAAGGTACATTCTTATTGAATATTAGAAAATGATGCCATAACAAAAACAGAAGTAGGCTTTCTTTTGCTGAATGTATTCAGTCAGGGAAAGATGGCCATCAGCAAGGTATCTTTAATTTAGATTGTAGCACTGATGGGTACAGGCTTGCAATCTGTTGTTTAAAGTGTAGTTTTTAATTCTCTATAGAGTACAGGAAGTCCAAAATCAGTAGAACTGTTGAGGAATAGGATAGAATCAGATACTGTAGGGTAGATATTCAAAAAATATTGCTATTAATTTGTAATGATACATTATCCTGGTAGATGTCAAGGATTAGGATTATTGTAGTACTATATGAAGACATATACACACATACTATACCATAATTTTAAGTTTTCACTATTGGAACATTAGCACCTGAAAGTATGTATTGTGTGCAGATTGTACCCATATTCTTTTTATTACTTTTTCACTTGAATTTTCCCCAGCACCATCACTGAATCTTGTAATACAAATGATATTAATTTATGGAATACTTCTTCTTGTTTTATATGTAAAACATGAGTATGATTAGTAACAAAGAGCTGTGGTGGCAGTGTTTAGAATGCACAGTATTTATTTCAGGCTGACTCTGCTCACTGCCAGGAGTTTGATCCTGACTGGCTCAAGGTTGATTCAGCCTTCCATCTTCCAAGATTGGTAAAATGATAAACCAGATTGTTGGTGGCAATATGCTGATTCTGTAAAATGCTTGGAGTGCTGTAATACACAATGAAGTAGTATATAAGTCTAAGTGCTAATGCTATAGACTTGGTAGAATTAACATTAACATGGTAGATAAAGAAATAAAAACTTGTCTATATTTATGACATGGTGTAACACCTTTTCTATAATCATCCCATACATGAAAAATATAATACCAAACCCCTGTGTCATGTAAGGCATTATTTTTTCTCATGTTGGGAAATATAGACTTTATCTGTTTATGAAATACACCTCTTAGTATAGCTCATCATTTCCTATGCTGGTTGGGATAGCTGAATTTAGGATTCAATAGCATCTGTCAGACCACAAGTTCACTATTCACTCATAAGACTGCATGAATAGAACGTATACTCATTAGTATGGACATAAAGTCATATTATCTTCTTATACTTTTTTGGAATACAGCCTTTAAGTACTTGTACTGTGTGGTTATTGCTAAATCAAATTAATTAATTAATTCTTGAACCTCCTGGGTTCAGTATAGAACAAAACATATGCTGAACATAGACTTGAATTTATGGTACAGACAGCATATAGGGTTAAGGGATTAGGTTAATTTGTTCTTCTTTTGAAGAACCTGAGTCCTTTTTGTGATGCAGGAAGTAGCAGAAAAAAGTGCTGTGGATCTTGGCTTGAGTCTCTTCAGCTGGGATTCTAAGATTGACAAATTGATTAGTTATTGTGATATATATTAATAAGCAACTGCAGAAATCTATAAAGTACAAGTCACTTATTCTCGATTATCATATCCCATTTATAGTTCACATATATAATTAGAATCCAATTCTTGAGCTAAAAACAAAATGTCAAATTAGAAATCTGTATAATATTCTACTTCAATGTACCTTGAAAATCTTCTCTCTTCTTTTCCTAAATAATTGTTCTATACTCAGTACAACACCTGGTCTCTCCTAAAACTTAGCTCATTGATTAGCAATCAAATTAGCTGGTTTCATGTTAACACACTTCACAATGCAGAACAGATGTTTATTCTCAGCATGCCTACATGTAAATTGTAGCTATAACTAACTCTATTCACCTTGTTGCTAGTCCTCCTCTTCTGTTTCCTTCCACTATTTCAGTTTTAGAGCCTTCTTCAGAGAGCTATGTTTCCCATAATAACCTGAATCTGATTATTCAATTTTGGGTTCATATGTTCAATTTGTTTGTTTTCATAGTTGATCAGGGTATTGTCAAACGTTTAAAAACTTCAATAAACTTTCTATCATGTTTCTTCTAAGTCCAATTTCACTTCCATAGGGTGTTTTAGGGAATACATTGCATCATTCTGATTTTTATAGCTATAGTTACATCACACAATTGAGTTATCTTTTTCTAAAATCTTCATAGCTGCTGTATTCAAATGCTATTCTATGTCCTAGTTCCCTCATAATTTTTAAATATGAATTTACAAATGAGAAAATGACTTTGAACAGGATTTGTGTACCAATGATGAACATGTTATTGCTAAGATGTATAAACTTTTATTGAAAATGAATATGGAAGATGAACATGTTAAAGCTTACAGAATTAATTGGGCTTTGTTTTAAATTTTATTTTTCTTCTCTGATAGATTCCAAACTCTGGGGTGGAGTGGGATCTTACTGTAATATAATAAGCTTATTATAGCCTTGTATCCCTAATCTTATAATTTATTGCATAATTTTAAAATAATTCCATTTTTAATAGATCTTTATTTTTATTTTTACAAAGGACAGCTCTATGTTTCTACAGTAACACTTCAGATAATATGGACTTCCTGAACTCTGTGTTTAAGCTTAGAACACATGTAAGTGGTATTCCAAAAATTATTTTCCATATAGTTCATTTAGAGGCATGGTGGCCTAGTGGTTAGAATGTAGTATTTCATGCTATTTCTGCTGCGTGCTGCCTGCCAGAAGTTCAACAGTTCAATTCTCACCAGCTCAAGGACTCAGCCTTCCATCCTTCTGAGATTGGTAAAATGAGGACCCAGAATGTTGGGGGCAATATGCTTACTCTATAAACCACTTAAAGAGAACTCTAAATCACTCTGAAGCAGTATATAAGTCTAAGTGCGATTGCTAATATAAATATTATTTTGATACAAAGTCTTAGGGCTCTTGTCCATTGGTAAGTAAGAAAGATAAGCTTGGAAAGATATTACCTCAACTAGCAATTGACAACCACTTTAGTCTTTCTTTAACAAAAATATCGTCAGCACTATTTTTGATCTTCCTTCCAGCCCCCCTTTGATTCAAAGAATTGAATTCTGCCTATGAATAAAGACAGCCAGAAAACTAGCAAATTAGAAGAAAGTGTAGTTGAAAAGTTTATGTACAGATGCTTATGAAAGTGCATGTGATTTCTGTATAAAGAACTGTTTGATTCCGATAGCATGAAGGAATCATACCAATATTGAGCAAGTCACAGTCTAAGTATGTGGAGGTCACTGCATTATATACTGTATTTTTTGGACTATAAGACACACTTTTCACCCCCAAAAAAGTGGGTAGAAATGTCTGTGCATCTTATAGAGCGAATACAGGCCTCTTTTTGGCCTCCTGAACCCTCCACACATCCCATTTTTGCCCTCCCCAGCATCCATAAGTACTCTGCAGGCCAAAAACGGGAAGGGCAAAAGCAGGATGCACAGAGGCCAAAAACTATTTTTTCTTGTTTTCCTTCTCTAAACCTATGAGTGTCTTATGGTCTCATGTGTCTTATGGTTCAAAAAATATGGTAGATTGCTGCAGTTCCCACCTATATATTGCAGATACAAAAGTCAGATCTCTGAATCTATCACATCAAGGATTCCAAAAATAAATTGACAAACTTTGTTGACTAGGGTAAAAAAAAATTCAATGCTACTAAGGAACAAGATGCAGAAGAAGGGAATAGTAAGCTATTTACCTCCCTCATATTTCATTTCATTTCATTTTATGCAACAATATTTACAAACTGTTCTAATCTTAATGACAAGGATTACAGCACTAAGGAACAAGTGAAAGCAAAACATCATCATAAAAGAAACTTTGATAGTCACCAGGGTGACATGCTCCAAATATATTCAGTCAAGTTCCCAACTAGTTCACAAGCCATGTATCTAGAATTCTAGGGGCTATATCCCAGTCATCTAAAAAATGAAATTACTTCAGGGCAAATATTAATTAAAATTGCTTTCTACATTTTATGGTTTCTCATGGCCTAAAAAACAGATTTCAGACAAATGAATTACTGTATCTCAAGTCCTACCCCAGATAATTAATAATTAAAATTACTGTTTGTTTTAAAAAGAGATATCACAAAATGTTAACCAATGCACACGTTAGGGAACAATTTCGTCATCATTTTTAGATAAGCTGAGGTAACAGCCTAGTTAATTGAATGCTTGTAGGGAAAACCAGCAAGATCTTGTTTTCATTTGTGTATGATTGCTAGTGTATATTGTATATAATATACACAATATGTCACAGCTGTACAACTGTGACATATATTCAATATATGTTTAATCTGCATAGCCAAAATGTGTATTACTGCTAGCAATTGCTAATGTTCCCAAATATACCTTTTTAATCTTAGTTTTCCTGAAAAACAAACACGTATGCATATACATCTATAATACATACATTATTCACTCTGAAGAAATATAATGAAAAAAAGCAATTAGACTACAATCTTTTTTTGTTTTTCAGTGAAAGAAGGCAGCAGACAGAAGTGCAACCTACCAAGCTGATGATCAAGTCTATTGCTTAGAATAATTGGAAAAATAAATAATCACAGGATGAAAAAGATTGGTGAGCAGGAAGGTAGGACATAAACGATCAAATGGATATAGGTTAGCTCTTGATCAATGTACAGCTTTTTCTGTTATATCCATATAATCATCATATAATCTGGTTTATCATTAGCCAAGATACAGATGATATTTCTTAAAATGAAGAATTCTAGCATTACAGGATAATTTTATTAATGTAATGTTTTTCTCACTTCTTGATTCTATTGGTTATATGTGTCAGCGTTCCAGCTAAACTCCTTATTTCCATTCAGCACTCAGAGACACAGTCCATCCAAGTAAGAATTTTATTGAAGAAGTCATACTGGCACATTCTGGGAAAACCCAAATCTGAACTTCCGGATTTTCCCATCACCCAAGTAAATTTTACAATCCACCCCCTTCACCCGTCACACCATCATGTTACCCAAACCAGCAAGGTTGAAAGAGAAACTACTTCTTCGATCAAGCCCTTGCAGGTGTCAGTTGACCTACCCTTGACAACCTCAAATAATTTTATTTAGACTAATTATTCTCTAAGAGATTACTCTTCCCAATTTGCTACGCTCCAACAATGGCAGCATAGAAGCCTCTGTGGGCAATATGACTTCCAATGCTGACAATATGACCCTCTTTTGGTTTCTCTACTCTATGGAATAAAGGGGTGTGGTGGCTCAGTGGCTAACATGCTGAGCTTATTGATCAGAAAGGTTGGCAGTTTGTTGATTAGAATTCCTAGCACCACATAATGAGTGAGGTCCCTTACTTGTCCCAGCTTCTGCCAATTTAGCAGTTTGAAAGCATGTAAAAATGCAAGTAGAAAAATAGGGACCACCTTGGTGGGAAAATAACAGCGCTCCATGTGCCTTTGGTGTTTAGTCATGCCAGCCACATGACCACAGAATTGTCATCAGACAGTGCTGGCTCTTCATCTTAAAAATGGAGATGAGCACCCTAGAGTTGGGAACGACTAGCACATATGTGCAAGGGGAACTTTTACCTTTACTTTACTCTTTGGAAGATAAACACTTTTGTAACACAAGACTGCAAATTCCTGGAAGGCCTATAATTGACAGAGCTTAGATCTAAACATATGAAAGAATAATCCTCACCTACCCCAGATAAAAGAGGCATATACCTTATACCTCTTTGAAATGTCTTTATTTAACTTTAAATAAAGTAAATGACAATGAGAAATGCCATGAAGAAATGCAGTGGAACTGAGCTGGGGTGAGTGTATGTGTGCCCACAGAGAGGGCTCTGAGTGCCACCTCTGGCACACATGCCATAAGTTTGCCACCACTGGTATATAGTATGTATGTATATTGTATATATGTGTATGTACACTGTATACACCCACACACACCTAAACTATTGCTCTTTTTTTTCTATTCTAACATTTACTAAGTAGATAATAGGTGAGGAATTTTTATGAGATCAAGACAAATACAAAGTTATATTTTTAAAACAAATTACCGCTGATGTTTCATAATTTACCATTAAACCAATGATTCAGTGTTGCTTGACATGAAAATAAATTGGGAATAATGAAAAAACCTCAATTGTTTCCTTTCTATATTTTCTTTACACTTCCAGTAGATATTTCTTTCAATTTGATTTATAAATAAATGTAATAACCAATTTAATAAATAATAATAATACTCAATTGTGATCCCAGAACATCTGCAGTTCTACTTGAGCACCGTTATCATTGACAAAATCATCATCAGTCAATTGCAAAAGACAGCTTTACTTGAAACAGCTTACATCCTAACCTTAACACTATCAAACATCAACATATGCCAATCCCAGGTCCTTGAAAAGGACATGTTAGGTAAATAAAAATGTTCTGATTATGCCTGTATTGATGAACATCAACACCATTTTTCTAAATATTTTTTCTTCCTAGCATTTTCCCACAAGTGCAGGGTCTGCTTCTCTCTCTCTCTCTCCCCTCCCCTCCCCTTCCCTCCCTCCTGCCCTTCCTGCCTGCTTGCCATGGGCTGAGTCAGAGTAACTGGCCCAAAGAGATCCAGATGACTTTCATGCTTCTTGTGGGAATAGTATTTATAGTCTCCTGGTTTCCACCCAGGTGCCTTAACCACTAGACCAAACTGGGTCTCCAGTTCTCTAAATAAATACTTTTTTAAAAAAAAAAAAGGAAAACATTATAGTTGAGTTCTATAGCACTACTGATAACAGGAGTATTATATTCACCATAATTTTAATGGTCATATTTTGCTCATATTTCATTTTTTCTGTATTGTATTTTATTGCTATTACTGTTGTATTGATTGTTTTTGAAAGCTTTTGTGATTGTTGTTTTTCAATTCCTTTTGGCTGATGTGGTTTATCATTTAATAAATAAATACAATGTTAAAATATGTTTTATTTATTAAAATATAGAGGCTACCTGACTCCAGAGAATTCTAGGTGGTTTGCATTTTACATATGGATCTCTAGTAATGCATTTCCACAGGGGAGGTATGTTAATAGATTACATTTTTTTATTGAGGTGACCTGGAACAGACTAATTCTGTCCCATCTCACAGGACAGGCAAAACTATTAGAGATAAGCAGTATTATCTATTTTTACCAGGTGCTATGCCAAAAGCTTTCTGCATAATAACCAACATCTTGAATTGCACTTCGACACAATTTCTATGGTGTTTTTTTTTTCTTAGATAGTATCTAATTCCATTCTGCTATCAAAAAAAAGTCCATCCTGATTTTCATTTGTCTAGTTAAATTTACAAACTGAGAATATCCCTTAATTTATATTTGAGTAGAATCTATATAAGTAAAATCTAGGTTTATACTTCTTGAACCACCATGTGTCTGTATGGCACACTGAAATATTATATCAACATATTACTTTTGTTTGCTAGTTCACAAGCCATACTCTGGTGAAATTTTTAAAAAGGAAGGGGAAAAAACAGCCTAATAAATTAAGAAGGAACAAATGGACTTTGAGTCTGAAGTTATTTTCTACAATGTATCTTTTGAAGTATATATTATTAGTCTGTCCTAATGCAAAACTATTGACAGAAACTAATCATGCTAATGAGGTTCATTTGTTCTTTGACAAAGCAATAAACAGTTTCCTCAAGGAAAAAAAATAACTAATAGTGAAGCTGCAGCCTCATAATTATTTTCCTCCTCAGTCCCAGCTTGTGCAAAAACAAACAGTAAAATTTTCATTTGTTCATCTCTTTGCAACAACTGTTTAGCACAGATATGTGTGATTAATGGATTTAATTTGTTCCTTTCTTCTGTAGTCAGTTTTTATATTACAACTGTTATCAGAGAAGAAGGGCAATAATGTGGGGACTCTCATTGTACTGTATTCCATCAGTATCAGGGTCCCTACTTTGCTCTGGGTTGGCTTCTTTAACCTTTGCTGGTCTGCCAAATCTTTTCATCAATCTGTGTTATAGTCAACTTGGGAAGTCTAGAGAGAAGCACTCACTCAGCACATAGTGCATTAAAGTATGTCATTACTTCTACAAAAAATGCTGAAAGGGGAACACCTTCCATTATCAACTGAAATATAATTTGCAACCCAGCTGGTGAAATTGCAAAAAATGTATAAATAAATATGCTCTTTTGTAAAAAAAAAAAAAAATGGAATGGTTATGTTATGTAAATCTAGGATATGTAAACTTTCTTGGTTTTTGGATTGATAGCACTGCAGATTACATAATCTGGAATTTGAAATTTCAACTCCATTTTGAAATCATTTGAAATGACATTAAAGCTTATTTTGAAAGTTATTTTTTTTTTATTTTTTTAAAAAAATTAATCATCTATTTAGCAAGTGGAAAATGATACTGCTTTTAATTTTAGTAATAACCTGTAATTGTACTGTAAATTTTTACATAGAGGAATGTAGATTTAATATACACATCCAGTGTAGTTACATATGTCAAGTACCAAAATTCCTAAAACAAAATCCTAACTGATACATACTGTTTTTAACCAGAAGGAAGGAAGGAAGGAAGGAAGGAAGGAAGGAAGGAAGGAAGGAAGGAAGGAAGG
>JAEANM010027653.1:0-10508 GCA_017656035.1 Myanophis thanlyinensis | reverse complement strand
CGATGTGGGTCCCTTGCGTGTCGCCCTAGTAACTTGGCTCCGAGGGGCAGACCTGGACGCAGCCTGCGTGTCGCCCTGCTCTGGGGGCAGACCTTGACGCAGCCAGAGGGGTGTGACGTCCCCTGTCATACCGCATTACGTCAAAATCCCTCAGATTTGTTTTTAGAATATGTTGGGAAATAATATTTAAAAGCATATATTAGTGCCAAGTAGCCGCCTTAACAAAATTCATGCATTCCACACCAGGTTTACCATTAGAATTTGTAACAGACAGCCTCTATGAAATAATAACTATATATTGGGTTCTGAATCTGAGGCAGAGGATGAACAGCTGTCAGAGTGGAAGAGTGTTTCCTTTGGCTGTGGAGGAGGCAGGGGAAGGGCACAGTGAGGCTGGGCCAAGCAGGAGAAAGGTAGAACAAGAGGGCTCGGATGAGGACCAAGACCCACCCCCTCCTCATCCTAGGCACACAGGGAAGAACGTAGAAGAGAGCAACACAGGTTGCGTGGCTTACGAGGGCCCTGATTCCCTTCACAGGGAACATCCGAGTAGGGAGTTTAAAAGGCAAGGCAAGTGGATGGAGCATTTGTTGGGAACAAATGCTGAGATTCTCTAGTTCATAGTGTCCAACATTCCTGGCTTCCTTCCTGACCATTTGATTTATTGCCATGATCTCCTGTGCTTATCTGATTTGGCTGCAATTCATGTGAAGATTCCTCACCGGTGAGACTCATTCCCTTGGCTTGTTGAATCTTTAATTGCAGACATTCTGCCTGCCATGTTGGATTGGAAATTAACAGCAAGAAGCTACAGGTTTGGGGGAGAGTTTTACTCCAAACTGAAGAGAAAAGGGGCATTGCGGGCAAAGTTGGTGCTAATAAAGGGACTTATACCAATTGTCTGGCTGTGTTGCTTTAGTGCCATGCCCAGGTCATCACATAAGGTGTCAGAAGGATAGCCATATGCATAATGGAAGATCTTGATAGAGCAGATATGAACATCTAAAAATATGGCATAGCCTAAACGCATTGCTATATTTTTAGTGCAGAATAAGAGTAAAGCCAAACTACTATAAAACATGGGCATTTGCTGCAATCCTGGGACATTTAACATCATCAATGGAATGAATGTCTAAAATATCAGTGAGAAATTGTACATATTTGGTAAAGTTAATATTTAATAGGTTATGACCTTGCTCAACCTGTATCTTCAAGAAGTGTGAAACACTTGGGGGAGATGGGTGGTCTAGAAACATGAATTATAGGTAAATAACTAACTATATAAAACTCCATTATGATCAACTGGTAGATAATCAGTAAAGTTATTATGCAGTCCCACACAACTATAGAGTCCTAGCCTGGGATGTGCAGAGAGGACCCTCATCTACAACTGCAGAAAGGCTAACTCTTATTCCATAGGTTGCTGAGAAGATCTTAGACGAGACTTGGGCATTTTATGGCCTGTGGGCCACATCCAGATCTCTGGCTGGCTGGGGAGGGGAGGGGAGGGGAGGGGAGGACATGGGTGATCTTCCACAATGGCTCCATTTTTTCATGTGGCCCCTTGGAAAAATTATTTGCCCAACCTGCATTATAATAAATAGAAGAAGCCACATCTTGACTGAGGATAGCATTGGCAAAATTACACAGTTTGACACATATATATATATTTAAACACATGTCCAAGCTTCGTTGAAAATATATCATTATTTGAATTCTCATAACATCAGCTGATTCATTGATGATTTCTGTCAGATGCAAAGATCTGCTAACTTTCATCATATAATACGCTAACACATAAAAACCATGAAAAATCAATACATTTCAGGCAGGAAATCTGTCCGTTCCTAAACCCTCAGTTTATACTAAAGCAAACATCTGCTTTTGTCAGTTGCTCTAATTCAGGGTTAGGGAACCTTGGCTCTTTCATGACTCATGGACTTCAACTCCCAGAATTCCCGAGCCAGCCATTTTAAGCTGTTAAGACTCAGGTTCTAAGCTAAGGCAAGAGGTGCTGTCTCAGGAATTCTGGGAGTTGAAGTCCATGAGTCATGAAAGCCAAGGTTCCCTACCCCTGCTCTAATTGTTATGGATTGACAATCCAGATAGGAAAGAGAGAAACTTTACCAACATTGTAAGCAACCACAACTTTCCAGTAGGTTTGCACCAAAGAGAAACACAGACCAGTCCTTATTTATTTTATAGATATACAGTTATGGTCACTACATTTACCCTACTTCCATATTCTTCTGTCATCAAACAGTTGATCATAGGCAGTGGTGGAATTCAATTTTTTTTACTACTGGTTCTGTGGGTGTGGCTTGGTGGGCATGGCTGGGGGGGTCATGTGACTGGCTGGACAGTTTCTGTAAGCAGGGCAATGATTAGGCTAGAAACAACACCAGAATGTTTTTTTCCTTCCTTCCTTACAGGATTAACCCTGTAAAGTGGAAAAAAACAAAAGATTTCTTCTAACAACCGGTTCTCTGGACTGCTTAGAAAATTTACTACCAGTTTTAGCAAACCTGCTAGAACCTGCTGAATTTCACCTCTGATCATAGAGTATCTGTGTAGAGACCTTGTATTTTGAATTCCAAAAAACATTTTTCCCCAAGTGATGCTCTCAAAATATGTTAATTTCATATTCCATAATTTCAAGTCAGCATACTGGGGAAAGCTACTGTAAGAACCCACAGAATATTGATTTAAACATTGCTGCAACTATTTTTCACACATAACCCCCTCACACACATTTTTGAAAATAAAGTTAGAAAACCCAAGGAGCCCCTGAATCTGATCCAAGACCGGTTTTGTCTTGGAGCTCCTGGGAAACCCACAAAGATAGTCCTCTTTCACTGGTGTTCTCTAGTATGTTTCCTCTGAACTTTGGGGCTATGTTTGTGTAGTAGCAAGTTACTGTAAAAACAATACATTTCTGCCTTCATCTTTTGGATATTCCCAAATGCATAACTTTTGCCTGCAATAAATGTTCTATTAAGCCAAACTATTTTAAAATGTAAGCACTCAATGAATCACCATGTCCAAAATACAGTTGACCACGCCAGAGGCTAGAAGACACTGCAAGGATTAGAATCCAAGCCATTTCATCAGAATATGCTCCCACCCAAGATACTTACATCGTGGTGCATATGTTGAGGAGAAGAAAGAAAACAGCAGTGCATCCCATTGTTATTGTCAAGCTCACTCGTCTTCCCAGGAAATTGATGCCAAGAATATTTAAGGGATTTACTAAAAAAAAAAGAAGAAGGGGGGAAGGGGAAAACGATGTCACATTGTAAAATTAAATTAATTAACTGAATCATTACTACATAATTATCACACATGCACACATACCACCTTAGGGAAGACTGTTGACATCTAGTTTCTTCATTGCTTCCCTGTGATTACAAATGGGGACTTTGTAACAGAATTCCCACCAGCATCTAGTTCAATGTTTCTCAACATTGGCAACTTAAAAACGTATGAACTTCAAAAGCTGAAATTGGTGAGATGAAGGGCTGTTCTAAAAATAATTCCTAAATTAATTAATACACTAATGAAAGCATCTGTAACAAGTGAACTGTTTTTCTTACCAAATTCCTAAATTTTCATTTGTGTGTGTCTGTGTCTGTTTATCTGTAAACCTCTCTCTGGGTGTATGTGTTTATCTGGGTGTATGTGTTGTGGAAAGTAACTTTGGAGTCTCTCCCATTCTCCATGTTTATTTTAAATAAAGGCAGAAGGAGAAAAAAAATTACATGCAATTTCTCCTACTGTGCTGATGAACATGATCTGGTAATCAGAAGGCGCAAAGGTATGGCAGAGACAAGGACTCTGAAATTCATCCTGAGAATGGCCCGGTTCTGCCCCTACTGTTGATTTTCCTTCTGTTGAACAAACCAAATCCTTCTCCAGTAATTCTGCACTGGCCAGGATGACACCATAATAAGCAAAAGAAATTCCAAGCCTGTCATAGAAAGCAAAAGGAGTTAGCAATGGGAAACAAGCATTCTTTAGAATGTTCTCTAAAGATAATAAGGCACATCTACAGGGTACATTTGATAGTCCCAAACAGAACAAGAAAGGGCTTCATGGCCAGCACTAATTAACAGCACACCAAACTATTAAGGGATTGGTAAATACTATTAATTACTGTATTTTTCTGCTATAAGATGCATCCCCCCACAAAAAAAGTGGGTGAAAATGCCTGTGTCTCTTATACAGTGAATGCTGCTGAAGCCCCGCCCACCTGCCGATTGTGTTTTGGCCTCTGCATGCCCCATTTTAGGACCTTTTTTCAGGCCTTTTTTTGAGGGAGTTTTTTTGGGGGGCTCATTTTTGTGGGGTGGGGGTTGGAAAAAGTGGGCCAATCCCCCTGAAAATGGGCTGAAAAAAGCCCCCAAATGGGCCCCCAAAGCCTCAAAAATGGGCCAAGAAAGTCCCCAAAACAGGCTTAAAAGCCTCAAAAATGGGCCCCAAAAGCCTCAAAAACGGGCCATAAAAAGCCTCAAAAATGGGCCAAATAAAGGCCCAAAAATGGGATGCACAGAGGCCAAAAACTTTTTTGCTGCTGTTTTCAGTTTTTAAAACTAGATCGTCTTATACTCAGGTGTGTCTTATATGCTGAAAAATACGGTACTTCCAGTATGCAAGAATGAAGAAAAGGTTTGCTACTGAATTAAGCAATTCAAATAATTCCAGAAATCCTAGACTAAATACCCTAGATTAAATAGTTTAACTTCTCATCACTTAAATTGATTCAAAATTTTGCACTGATCTTAATTCCAGAGTAGAAGAGCAATAAAGTAACGGCAAATATGTTGCCTCTTCTTATTTTTTTTGCCCACTTTAAGGCTTCAAGTGAATTAGGTACAGATCAAAGTTTAGAAGATCCAAATTATATATCTGCTTGTAAGTCTACATTTTAAGATACAGAAGAAAACATCACAGCTAATGCTTGTATATTTTCCATAACTGGATTTCAATTGTATTTTCATTGCACTCTACAGCATGTCTATTGTCAGGACTATATTGGCACATGAATAGGACACTGTATATACTGAGTTTTATTCATTGATATTTTTCTAATTCTCTCAATTGCTTAAACAATGAAGAAACTCAGTGCATGACATTAATTTCAAGAACATTAAGAGATTTCAAATCAATAATGTAGGATGGGATCAAGTGAATATGTGCATTCATCCACATGTTTAAACAGTTCAGTACATTGTGTCAGGTAAATTAACATGGATTGACTAATCTTTTAGTTATACTACAAGTGACTATCTAAATATTCATGTAATTTTCTTACCTATTTTGCTTTTATTTTATTTTCAGATATATATTTT
Source organism: Myanophis thanlyinensis (assembly GCA_017656035.1). Lineage (NCBI taxonomy): Eukaryota > Metazoa > Chordata > Lepidosauria > Squamata > Homalopsidae > Myanophis > Myanophis thanlyinensis. The sequence continues at coordinate 5,160 of JAEANM010027653.1, read as the reverse complement.
TTGTTCCTTTCAATCATGTACAATTATCAGACACTGCCGAGACAAGTCCCTGCAGTTTTCTTGGCAAGGTTTTTCAGAAGTGGTTTGTCATTGCCTTCTTCCTAGGGTTCAAAGGGAAGACTAGTCCAAGGTCACCTAGCTGGCTTTGTGCCTAAAGAGAGACTAGGAATCATGGTTTCTAGTCTGATGCCTTAATCCCTATGCAAAACTGCGTCTTTTATTCAGATACTCATTTCCAAATTGGAAGAAAGAATAGTGATTTAAACAAAATCTATCAACTGCATCCAATAATGCATAGGGAAGCTTTCTGATCTGATGCTCTTCAAATGTGCTTGGAGCAATAATTCCCAAAACTCCTGGTCCACATGCCATGAGTATAAACAACAGCTAGTTCCAAATTTTGTTGGTTAGAGTTTATATTTCAATGTGTCAAATAGATGGAACCATGAAGAATGCCTGGTTGGAGAAGGCCGATGCAATAGCATCCTACACAGAATCAAATGAATAAATGTAAGCTAATTTACTGTAATAATTGCTTGGTATTCTGATTAGCTCCTGAATAATAATTTTTATTCTTAAGATAATCAGAGCTGTGAGCTATAATAGATTTAAAGATGAAAGAAATCTAAATTTTCCTTTTTAACATTCATTAATTTTACTTTGTGCACTGCAGTTTGAAAAAAGAAAATCAAATGAATTTACCATATAATCCATATTTGTAAAGATGTCCGTAAGTATTTGGGATCGAATAGGTCTTTGAATCTACCTCGTTTTTCCTGGAAATACATTAAAGGAACAGTCAGAAATGCACTGGATATGTGCTGCTGAAATGCTGAAGTCACATCCCAAGCTTTGAAACCCTTTAAGAATTATAATCTAACTTTTCAGTTCAGTAACTCCTGGTAGCCCCAGCAAACATAGGCAAGATAAAATTCAGAAACATCTGGAAGGCCACATATTGGACACCCAGGAACTGACTACAATGTTCACTTTGTTTCACTACAGATTGCACAATACATACTACTATTGTATCATACATTGTGCCAACAATGAAATATATAAGAAAAGAAGGAGAGTTGTACCAATAGTGGCTTCTAGTAAGTTAAATTCCATTGATGTGAACAGATAGATAAGCATCATTGTTGTACTTTATGGACTTTGTTTACTTTATTTAAGGAGATTTTACCTTTCAGGTGATCAAGTCTGCCATCATAGTTTAACACAGTGTTTCTAAACCTTGGCAGTTTTAAGATGTGTGGACTATGGTGACAAGGGAATTCTGGGAGTTGAAGTCCACATGTCTTCAAACTGCCAAGGTTGAGAAACACCGATTTAATGGATGGATACGTCAGCAGATGGATAGTTTAATAATGGAAGCCCATCCTGCACCTCATAGTTTCAAGGTTAACAAAAATATTGACAAACTTACTTCAACAGTTTCTACCAACTTTCCTTCAGGCATAACAGAACGGTTCATTTTAGCAATCCACTGGAGAGTTGCAAGGGCCGCTTTATCATTTCCACAAGATACATTATATCGAGCAGACTCAGGGATGAACTGCAAAATACAAATGAGGTAGATAAACCAAAGCCAGCATTTCCAGTGTACCATCCATCGTATAGTCTTCTTGTAATAAAGACTGGATTCGATGTAGTATTTATTTTAGCATTATAGCATTCAGATCAATATGATGAGTCACTGCAGAGCAATGCTTTCTGTCCACACAAGACATTTTTGGAAAGTCTATCAGAAAGTAATAGAATGTGCTAATCCACAAATTACAACTGTAGCTAGAAACAATTCCAATAAACCCAAAAGATAAATGAATACTGGTGCTTATATATGCAATTACAAGTCTACACATTTGTCTGAATAAAACATGTGTCCAAACACAATGGAAGCATAAAAGTATGACTTAGCCCAGGGAATAATGTAAAATGGGCTGTTTCTTAGCCAGAAATGTACTGCAACGCGCCAATGGGATACAATTGGCATTCTTGACTTTGAAGACACATCTTGGTTCCTTGGTTGCCATTTAACTATAAGGGACCTTTGCATCAGAGCACCTCTATGAATTCCTGCATCACCCAACAATGGACTTAGCTTTTCTTAAACTCCCAATGTTGAAAGTTTGAGGCAAATTCTTCTAGTTACAGAAAATTGACAATTTTCCTGCTTAAATCAAATCATCAGGGTACTGACTCAGCAATGAAATGTTCCCAAACGTGCAAACAAACAACCCCTTGAAACATTTATGGGAACAGTGAGTCAAAGGTGTTGTGGAATGTGGTCAGGAATATGGAAATATGCAGTCTGCCTTTTCTCTTAAGACTCAGCAGGATATACCAGTTATGAGATTAGCTGGACAGCAATTACCTGTGCTTCTTATTTTCTTTTGGGTCCCAAAATAAGCATGAGGGCTTATTTTCAGGGTGTGTCTTATTTTTTTTTCCATGTACAGGAAATTCACTTTTGTTTGCTCACGGTGGGGCAGGAGGCCTCATGGTATGTGAGCACTGCCACCACAAGGCAGGAGGGGATGGAGCTGCCCCATGTACCCAACACCAGCTTACCTCATATCCCTGCAGCCAGGCCCCCTTGTGCCCCAATACCTGTCTCATCTCACAACATGGCACCAGCAGCCCTATCCATCAGGACTCCACATGGCTGCCAGCTCATTTCTTCTGCTTGCACACAGACACAACAGAGCAGAAGGGCAAGCAATGCATCAGCGCCATGGCCATGAGACAAGGTGGGTGGAAGTACTCCAGGCACCTCACAATGGCTTGCCTCATAGCTAGGCCATCCACATCCCAACATGTTGGTGCTGCCGCTGCGAGGCAGGTATCAGAGTGTGGATGGCCTGGCTATGGGGCCCTGGGGTAAGCCCATGCAGGATACATGGGGCAGCTCTATCACCACCCACCTCATCTCATGATCATGGCACCACAAGCAACAAGACAGAATGGGTGAGCAGCCAGCTGTGCACGCTGTTAAGTAGGGCTTATTTGGAGGTAGGGCTTAAATTGGGCACACACATAAAAACATGCTAGGGTTTATTTTGTGAATAGGTCCTTTTTTTCAGGGAAACAAGATACTTGCCTCAGAATATTGGCCTTCAATTCATTAAGAGACAATGTTTGAATTGCAGTATGCATACAGGATTGAGGTTACAACTGATTTTGAATCATCCAAGTTACAACAGCTAATTTGGTGTAGTGGTTAAGGCACCAGGTTAGAAACTGGGAAATTGTAAGTCCTGGTCCTGCCTTAGGGACAAAGCCAGCTGGGTGATATTGGGCCAGTCAGCCCTAGAAAACAGGCAATGGAAAACCACTGCCAAGAAAACTGCAGAAAGTGATCCAGGCAGTCATGACGAGTCAAGAATGGTTTGAGGATAGAAACAATTTATGGCAACATTTTTTGTTATGACAGTTGTCTTCACAACTTGCAGGAATTCCACACGAGGTTGGAAAACTTTGGAGGATTTAAATGCTTTCGTTTACATAATTTATCATCAGTCCTCTGGCACATTACATCTTGTTATAGAAACAACTTTGGATTTTGGGAAAGCCCAACGATGTTTTATTGGAAAACAATGATTAGAAAGAATTCTACGATATTTTATTTCCTTTTTCTTTAGAATATATTTTTCTTTGTTTTGTTTCTTTGTTATTTCTGACTGTTGGTAATGCTAGGAATTTCATTTCTTTAACTTTTTATTAGAAACAGGATATTCCTACATCATTTCATCGATTGGTTGGAAAATTACTAAGAAAATTTCAACCAATCAATCAATGGTTTTTTTTTTTTTTCAAATGAAAGGATTGGGTCTGTGTCTGTATCCGAATAAGTTTCAGATATGAAGTTACCTCTTTTTGATGATAGGTTCATCCTTTTTAAGAGTTTCAAGCAAAGTGTGTACAACAAGTACAACTCTGTATCACAAACTATTGAATTTGACACATGAACATGGTGGAAGCATTTTGCATGGTATAAGTTGATGAAAATGTTGATAATTTGCTAACATGAATGAATTTCTTTATAAACAAGAAATGTCTACACACATACATCCCCACACACCCCTCTCTCTAATTCTCTCTCTCTCTCTCTCTGCAAACCTAACTTCTAAGTCTTTCAGACCTTAAATGCGAGAAGAAGTAGAATGCCTGGAATAGAAGCAATTCGGATCAGCCACCGCCATCCAAGAGTTGGGTTAACAACTGATGCCAATCCAATAATTAGTAAGGAGCCTGACAACCAAAACACCTGTGAAACAGAAAAACAAAGGAAAGATTAGGAGACAATGAGGTTCTCTACAGCTTTACATTCTTTTAACATCCACATCTTTCTTCAAACTGAGTTGCTGCATAAAACATGATTAAAATATTGAGTTAACTATTCCCACACCTATTTTTCAGGATATCAGTACAGATCTTGATAAAGTAAACAAAATGGTTATCAGCTTGGTTCCTGAAGTTTGACTGTCAGCTGTCAATCTTTCTCAGAATGTAATGCAAGAACACTTCAACAAAGAATAAATGTCCGCAGCTGCAGAAATAAGACTAGAATGTCAGCATTTCACAGACTGAAGTATAAATGTGCACAGAGCTAAAACATGGATTTTCCCAATTATATTTAATGAGTTTATTTAATGTTAGTTCTAAATTCATCCCACCTGCTCATGCTAAATTGAAATCAAGAAATCAATTATTCATTGTAAGAAAAATTAATGCTGAAAAAGGGAGTAAATATTTCCAATTCCTTTGATTGGGAGAGAAGAAACTGTGTCAGGCATAATGGACTTTCAAAAGAACCCTGAGCAGTGTCAACAATCAGTTCCTGCTGTTCAAAAGTAGATGGTCTAAGTCCCGTGACATATAACAGATGGGTAGTCTGAAAAAGTTCTGTGGCTCCCAGATTTTATTTATTTCAAACTATGTATTCTATATAGGTAGTTTTCAGCTTACAGCCACAACTGAACCCAAACTTTCTGATGCTAAGCAAGGCATCAAAAGGGAGGTTTTGCCTAATTTTTTAGACTTTTTTTGCCCCAGTTTTTCTTCAGAAGATTACAATAAGGACCCAGAAGATTACAATGCAGGACCAAGGACACCACAACAAAAGAACTCACAAGGCCATCACACAGCCCATTGTAC
>JAEANM010027652.1:0-10509 GCA_017656035.1 Myanophis thanlyinensis | reverse complement strand
TGATGTTTTATTGGCTGTGAACCGCCCCGAGTCCTTCGGGAGAGGGGCGGTATATAAATCAAATAAATAAATAAAAATAAAATAAATAAATAAAATAAATATCATGGCCAGACTTGAAATGTATTATCTTTTGAATTTCTTTTCTGAAAGGGAAGTTGGAGCGAATGCACAAATTTCCAGTAGCTAGCTAAAGTAGTTACCATATTTTTATAGGGATTATTTCCCCATGCTCTTAAAAGTAATGGGTCATACTGTTCCAAGCATGTTGACCCTGCTCCATTAAGAAGATGCATTTGCCTGCTTCAATCTGTGGCCATTTTGATTGAAAACAAGGAGTGATGATGTTGAATCCCAGGAGGTGGTGTGAGTAGTTAAAGTAGTAACTCAAGTAAGGAGAACCATGCAGATGTTCCTGGCAAATATTTTTCAAAAGCAATGATTAGCAAAGGGAATTTCCCCAGGAAAAAGGCCACTTTTTTTTTTCCTGGGGAAATTTTACAAAGTGGGTATCAGTACAGTTTCTTTCTTAACTGAACAATAAAGTAAAAATAAAAATGACATGTAACAATTTACAGGAGGTTCCCTGCTTTCTTTGAAGTATAGTAATTAACATTATTAGTTAAACTTTAGGGATAAAAATAGTTATTTTGCAAAGCACAGATATAGAAAAAGATTTCCTACATATTCTTTGATTGTGAAATTATTCACCTGCTTTTGATTTTGTTCTTTTGCTGCTATTTTCATGTATAATTAATCTTCCATTCTCTTAAGGCTTTGCTCACTGTCCTGGATTACTGATGAAGAGCACTGTCATAGGGACCCCAGCTAATCATTTGCAGGGAAACAGAAGTTTAGAAAAGTTTAAAGAAAAGTTTAATCAATCAATTGCAACTTCTTGTGAAATAAAAAGATCTTACCTCCTGCAGAAGTGCCAGTATTATGATGCCCCGTCTTCCCACCGGCCAGCTGGTCTTATTGAAAATTAGTAACAATTTCAGCATTTCTTAATTTCTCCGCATTAAACATTTGTATTTCTGAAGCACTCATTTCATGTTTCCTACAATTAGAGATGACCCATGTTTTTAGCTGTCATTTAGCAATTACAATAGAAGGTTGGCAACAATATGTAAAGTCATTACACTATATTTGATTCCTGGAGTCTTTTTTTTTTTTTTTTTGCATTTCAGACATTTCTGTCATGATATATTACCACACAAAATCTAGACACTTGCTATTAAATCATAGGCATGGGCATGGCTTAAGATAGGAACCATCAAGAAAGAAGTGGAAGGTTTAATACTCACTGCTCAAGAACAAGCACTACAAAATAATGTCATTAAAGTGAAAATACAAAAAAACCCCACTGACAATCATAAACTGCTGACTTTGCAATGACAAAGTTGAAATTGTTTCACATTTAATATGCGTAAAATCATGTAAACCGATTCGTGTCCGAGTTGCTAAACTAATCCACTGGTCATTATGTAAAAATATGACTAATTTGTATCTGAAAAGTCATGAGAACACAAAGTGGAAAAAGTTGTTGAAAATGAGAAGGTGAAGATCCTGTGGCACTTTTGAATACAGATGGATCGTCATTTAGAACACAACATGCCAGATATCACAGTCGTCAAAAACTGTAGCACACAATTGATTGATATCATTGTACCAGGAGATGCCAGAGTCTAAGAAAAGAAACTGGAAAAAATCACAAAATATTGCAACATGGCCATCAAAATTACGCAATTATGGTTGAAATGTGATGGTGATATCCATTGTCCTTGGGGCACTTGGCACCATGTCCAGGAATTTTACAAAATACATCAAGTAATTACAGCTTCCTGCAATAATACCAGCAGAACTGCAAAAAACTGCGCTACTCAAAACATCGTACATTTTAAGAAAGTACTTAGTTGATTCCTAGAATGATGGCAACTACCTGTATCAATCAGTGCCAGCCAATAATATTTGTGAAATATTTTTAAACATTCAGTTGACTGAGTTTCATGTTTAATGAATAAAAGTATAATATTTCAGAGTTTATGCAGTGAAGTCAGAGGTATTTACAGAGTGACTGCCTTTAAGCTATAACTCAGGAGCAATAAGATACAGCGCACAGTCTTTTACTATATACAGTGGTTTATCTATAATAGCAATAGTATAATACATGAGGCAGCAAATACCTTAGTAAGTCATGGACAATTTCTGAAACTGGTCACACTCAAATGAGGAACAAAACAGCAAGTAAGCATGGAACGCAAGGAAGGGAAGAATGCCTTCTACTGGCTTCCTTATATAACTTTCTCTTAAAGAGCTGAATCATTCTTACATCAACTTCCTGTTAGTTATAGCAACTTCCTGTCATTGTTTCATCAGCTTCCTGTCACAGGTGATTCAGCATTTCTAACTGTTCCGCCCTTAAATCTATATCCTTGAAATAACAACAACAACAATAATCCCACCACCAACAAAGCATTGCTTTAATATATAAAGAAATAAGGAATCTGAATTTTATAAATAGTAAAAAATCATTATTTGTAAAAAGATCCAGGCCTATGAATATTGCAAAGTTTCACTGTAGAAATTATTACATCCATAATTTTACCATCTGGGTTCTCTTCTCCTTTGATTGCTATTTACAGCAGGATTTTTGAAAGAAAAAGTGCATTATAGAATTGTAGAGTTATCTTTTATTGGCTACATTTTCTTCCATTTTTGTCTTTGCTCTTGTCCATAAAACTAACTCCATCCATAATCATTTGAATAATCATTTGGGAAAGGGAGACTCAATACAGAGAGAGACCCTGCTGTACGCAGCAACAAATTTTTTTATAGGAGAAGTTCTTAAGATGCCAAGATAAATTCATTTCTTTCAGCCTAATAGGAATTGAAGTGCTGCTCCTCCATTTTGTAGATTGTCCATGATTATAAATAAATTTCAGATTGACATCATTTTATTGTAACAAAAGCATTCTAGTCTATTAGGTGAATGGCTTCTGTACTCTTTAGATAGGGTACATTTTTAATGCCATCCCCCAAAGTTATCGCAAGATAAAGTATTTAGATTATTTTGGATCCTACCAATATGATCTTTTCCCCCCACTTTTTAGAATAAGTGCCTACTGCAATTTAAACCTTTGATCATTTTTGTGCAAAACACCAGGCAAGTGTAGCACTACTATTAATAGTAGCAATAGCAGTAGCAATAGTAAAGTTTTCCAAAATACTTCGATGATAAAACTTGCAGGTGGAATCCTGCCCTCCTCTTTTCTAAATGTTGCCTCTCTCTTACTTGGATTTTCCTTTTCATTTCTTCATCTTGCAAAACCCATGGATTTGTGCTTATGGAGATGTCAGATCTCTTATACATGTACCTAGAAGCAGCCTATTCTGAGGATATATCCAGTCCCTTTGGCAACCACAGAAAAATTGCTGACAAAAATAATCACAATCATTCATCCAGATGATTAAAGGTTCCTCATCTCCCATGTGCATTGAAATGTTATCAGATTTTCATTCTATTTCCCATGAAAAATATCATTTTTCTGCAGAATTTGTTTTAGTCCACCATAGCAGTGGATTATCACTAAGATGGAGGCTGTTCTGTGAGGACACATTTGTACCAAATGGTAAGTGAGCCATCTCAAAGAGAGATAGAGTAAGGAGGCTGTGTGGACGAGTTCTTAAGAGTACATAAAACAGTTTGGTAACAACGAGCATAACTGTGAACTTAAAAGTTGCTAATAGTAAGATATTTCTTTCTTTCATTTCTATTCCATCCCAGTCCAAAAAATTCTCAATTGCTTACTTAATGAGGAAACAATAAAATACCTACCTTAAAGCATCTATTGTAAGTCTTAAAACAGATTAAATCAAATAAAATAAAACATAAGACCAAGTAAAGCAAGATAGAAAGAACAATAAGGTAGACATAAAGATAAAAGGCTAAAATTCCCTAGATACAGTATTTCTAGGATTCTGGAAGTTTTGTTTTCAATATTCTCCAAAAAACCATCAAGGAGATGGTGAAAACAATGGAGGATCTACTGCTGCCACTGCAACTGTGGTATCTACAACTGAGTGTGTATGTAGTAACAGAAGTTTAATTTCATTTCATTTAATTGAAATTATTCAATGTAGATACCAGGTAATGCTGGACAGCTCACAATATAAAAAGAAAAATAAAATATCATAAATCAGAAAACAAAATAAAGAACATTTAAAAGAAGAACAAGAACAAGTTGGTAGTCCAACAGTAACACACAAAACACATCCCACAAGAGGTCCATTTATACTAGGCAAAGAGCTGGGAAAACAGATCTTTAAGAAATGACCAATGCATAATAAAGCAGTTTAAACATCCAAGGAAGAAAATTTCACCAATAGAGTTCAGCTACCCAAAAGTGTTTATATTGTGTATCCACCAGCTTCATCTTGGTAAGAAGTTGGACAGGTAATGTTATTTATTTGTTAGATTTATATTCTGCCTTTCTTTCAAAAATGCATGGTGACAAACATGATAGTCCACATTTTTCTCACAATACTGTATTTCTCCAAAAAGACACCCCACTTTGAAAAGAAGCCCTAACACATTTTTGAGAACATGCATTAAAATTAAGCCCCATCTACAAAATTAGCCCTAATTAAGATCCCCCTGGGGTGCAGGGGGTGGGGCAAGGCACACAGATAAAAAATAAGCTAGGGTGGGGATGGGGGGGTGCAGCTGCCCTACTTACCAAGCCATGCACACCTAACACATGCCTTGCCTTCTTTTGTGGCCACTTCTGTGGATGCTTGCTGCCACTCACATGCATCGCCCCAGCCTCCACTTCACCTTCAGATGCTTTCCAGAAAGTCTCTCTGCAGCCAATAATAGAGCTTCAGGGCAATGCGTGTGGGTGGCAGCAAGCAGCCGCAGAAGAAGAAGACTCGCATGCATTGCTCCTGTCTCTGTTCTGCATTCAGATGCCTTCTGGAAAGCTCTTTGCAGCTCTGTTATCAGCTTCAGAGGGCTTTCCGAAAGGCATCTGCAGTGGACAACAGAGCTCCAGATTGCCCTGAAGCTCTATTATTGGCTGCAAAGAGACTTTCCAGAAAGCATCTGAATGCAAAATGCAGAGGTGATGTGCATATGTCTTCTTCTTCTGCGACTGCTTGCCGCCACCTGCACGTATCTCCCAAAGCTCTATTATCAGCTGCAAAGAATCTTTCTAGAAAGCATCTGAATGTGAAATGAAGCCAGGGAGATGCATGTGAATGGCGACAAGCAGCCCCAGAAGAAATGGGCCAGCAGCAGGCTCCTGCTCATCAGACCTGTAGGTGCCACTGCTGTGAGGTGAGTCATTAATTAGAATCCTCCAAAAAGAAGGCCTAGCCATTTTTTGGGGGGTCTAAAGAAAATAAGACCCGAGTTGCTCTTTGAAGAAACATGGGTAACAGTGCCTTTAGATAGGTTGGACTGAGAGATAATAAATGGTCAAAGGAACTTGCATAGCCAAGAACACATTTGAACACAAAATCTTGATCTCTATACCACATTAGCTCTAATAGCATCGCAAGTGAGCAATACAAAGTTCAGTTTGTCTCATATTAGAGAATGCATCCTTCTTGGCTGCCTAGCCTCTATCTATACTGAAAATCATAACTAAGAGTCATCCTTTGTACTAGTTTTGAACTCTCACATACTAAGCTTTTTGCTGTTTTTCTCTTATGAACATTAAATTGTCATTTCATCCTTTAATCTATTTTGAAGGCTATACTCAGATCTCACATTCTCTTTCATGAACATGTTCTTAGGAGTTTTATTGGAGAGGACTTTGGATTATGTCTTCTGATGTGAATACCTGAAATAAACTAAATGTGAAATCAATTAGATAAGCTTTTAGTGTTCAAATAGATGTATAAAACAGACAGTTTAGCGCCACTACTTTTAAAATACAGTAACACAATGATCAAAAAGAACATCTTTTCTAATAGTGGCATAAACTGAGATTTGGAAAAGACTGATGTGGTTCCCATCTTCAAAAAAGAGGGGAAAAACAACCCCAGGAAAATGCAGACTAATCAGCTTAACATCAGTACTTGGGAAGATACTGGAAAAGATAATCAAAAAACAGATCTGCGAACATCTAGAAACAAATAAAATTATAACTTATAAAAATTTATTAAAAAATTAAATATAACTTATTAAAAAAAATTATAACCAGCATAGGTTTGTTAAAAACAGATTGTGCCAAACCACTCTTATTTCATTCTTTGACAAAATAACTAAATTAGTAGACCAGAGAAATGCTGTGGGTATATTATACTTAGATTTCAGCAAGGCATTCAACAATGTAGATCACAAAGTACTTCTTGGCAAGTAAAAATATGTAGGATAGACAACATCATCAGCAGATGGATTTGTAAGTAGTTGACAAACCATACTCAACAAATCTCAATGGTACTACATCTACATAAAGGGAAGTAAGCAGTGGGGTATCACAAGGTTCCATGTTAAGCACAGTACTCTTCAATAGCTTCATAAATGATTTAGACCAAGGAATGGAAGAGGTACTCATCAAATTTGCAGATGACACTAAGTTAGCAGGAATACCCCAAACCCCAGAAGACAAGCTCAGGATCAAAAAAGATAGTGACAGACTTGAACACTGGGCCCTATCTAACAAAATGAAATGTAATGTGCAGAAAAGCAAGGTTTTACACTTAGGCAGGAAAAACCAAAGGTACAAGTACAGATTAGGTGAAACCTGGCTCAAAACAGTAATTGTGATAGGGACCTTGGAGTCCTAGTGGATGATCACTTAAATATGAGCCAGCAGTGTGTGGCAGCAGCCAAAAAAGCTAATACAATCCTTGGTTGTATAAACAGAACATGGAATCAAAATCACATGAATTATTAGTATCACTTTATAAAGCCTTAGTAAGACCACACCTGGAATACTGCATCCAGTTTTGGTCACCACGTTATAAAAAGATGTTGGTTGCAAAGAAGAGCAACTAAAATGATTAAAAGCCTGGAGACTATAACATATGAAGAATGATAGCATGATTTGGTTTCAATTAGTCTAGAGAAAACGACTAGTGGGGACATGATAGCAGTATTCCAGTGTTTGAGAGGTTGCCATAAAGAGGAGGAGGTCAACTTATTTTTCAAAGCATCAGAGGGCAGGAATAAGAAACAATGGATGAAACTAATCAAGAAGAGAAGCAACCTGGAATTAAGGAGAAACAATGAGAACAATTAACCAGTGGAACTGCTTGCCTTTAGAAGTTATGGCTGCTTCAACACTGGAAGTTTTTAAGAAGAGATTGGACAATCACTTGTGTGAAATGGTATAGGGTCTCCTGCTTGAGCAGGGGATTGAACTAGAAGATGTCAAAGATCCCTTCCAGCTCTACTCTGATTGATGGGTAAACACAGGATACAAGGAAAGGAAAAAGGGATTTGTATATAAAATTAAGTCACAAGGAATGTTTTTATAGCAGTTGGGCACAAATTGCCTTTTAAAAGTACTAGCAAATTTTATGAATAAGGTAACTGGGTGTGTAAGTTTTTGCAAACCTTTCCAAGAGGAGAAATTTTCTAGCAATTATTTAAAATCGGGAATGACAATATCCCTATTATTACTGAAAGCTCCAGGGAATGACTTCCCCTGTAATGTTTTTGTTACATTCACCTCCTTGACTAAATATTTCCCGGTTAGATTCAGGTCAAGGATCTTTTTGTGTCTTCTTCCACCTCTGAAAGGAGAAAGATGTCAGCAAGGCAAATAAGGATCTTGCTTGGCAGAGTTCATCTTCCAACAGATGCCAGGTTAATTAAAAACTTTTATTATTTTCACTTTATGCCTCCTTGAAAGACTGCAGATTTGGTTTTTGAGGTTGTTCCATAATTATAACTGTAGTTATGTTTGATATATTTCATAAGGTAAGAAACTCTACTTATAAATGGTAGAAAAACAAGATATAAATAGAAGAGATATAAATGCTTGGAAAAAGTTTTTAAATTCATTGTTTTTTCTTTATGCCTCTCTGCATTTCTCTGAATGACCTTCTAGTAGTTACAGGATGATGCTCAGACAATTCTGAATTCAAACACTGAGTATATTATGTTCTTCATACTCTGACCCTTTGAAACTCTCTGACTGTGACATATATATATTGGGCTGTCATTTATGGTGCCAAATCAAGGAACAAACCAAGGCTAAAATTTTATTTGAATTCTAGAAAAAAAGGACTCTCTTGAAAAGAAAATGTAGGGTGGGTATGGTAATGAAAATCTGAAGTCAGAGGGCATATTGAATACTTATGTCACTGTATGATTTCTGAATACTAAATGTTTTGATGCTCTAGTAACTTGAAGTATGAATTTCTTTATGAATTTCTCATATCCTCTCTTCTGCATTTGGAATTTCTTCTGGATCCTTCCAGCTATCTGAAAATAGATGGGTACTAGGAATCTAATAAAATATGAATCAATTACCTTGTGAGGCATTTGTTGAGTTTCTGCATATCAGTGCCAGGAATTCTTACTAAGACCCCAAATGATAAATCTTTGTTACAGCTGGTAAGGTTCAGACCAATAACAATAACAACAGCAGCAACAACAACAAAAAACATGCTTTAGTTCCAATGATAACATGCCTTATTTCCCATACACAAAGAATGGAAAACAGCGAGCTAGCTATAGCAAGCAGTTTCCAAATCTGAAAAATAGAAAGAACATGTAATGAAATGTTTACACCGGCTAAATAAATTAGAGGCATAATTTTATCTTCAAAAGGAAATGGAATCATTTGCTTTTGAGGATAAAATTATCCTAAAAAATTATCCAATCTGGAGAAAATCAGCCATATTTAAATCCTCATGAAATCAATGACATTTAAGTATTTAAACCATGGGCTTAAGTCTCATTGATTGCAATTATTAATAATACTTTATGAACAGATGCTAGCTGTATTGAAAGCTAAGAATGTAATCACTGATGAAATCAACAACAGAAAGATGTCCTACTTTTGCTGGCAGGTGGAAAGCTATATGGAGTAGTCCATGCAGTAAATCTACACCCAATAATACACATATAAAAGAATGTTTACATAGGGATATAGGATTTCTGAACCTATAGTGGTATGTATGAAAGTGCTGTCTCTATCTGTTATTAATTGTATAAGCTCGGATATTGGGGGAAGGATCAGTTGTGGGATAGTGAAGCTATTTAGCATGCTCCTTGTCAAGTTCCTGTAACTGATAAATAACAAGATACTGCTAAAGCAATGCTACAACCAACATAATTTTAATTGGGTAGTTCAAATTCTTTACTACTTGTCAGATGGAAGAATGTAAAGGTAGTGGGAAATGTTTATGTCTGTAGTTATATTGTTGTTTTCCTATTTTCTATAGCACACAGTTTCAAACAAGTAACAATCAAAGAAAGTCATGAAATTATGGCATACTTCACAGCTTGATTAACATGCAGAAGGACTTGTTTTTACTTTAACTTAAACTGACCTCCTCTCAAAGAGAAAAGCAACTTGTGGTTGTCAGAAGATGCTCTGATCCTAAAATTTGTTCCAAAAACAAAAGCATCTTTCCATCTACAGAGCATTGTGTTCATAGTGGTTACATATTTCAACTAAAAGAAAATGTTTTCCCCTTTCCAATTGGGAATAATACTCAAAGGAAGCTATAAAAAGATCTTAACTTCTCTAGATGTCACATACAGTGGTGAAAAAGGAAGAATAAGTACTTCTACCGTCAACAAAGATGTGAGATTAACCAATATAAAAATGCATAAGCTAATTTACTAGTATGGTTGAGATTTTTGAATTCTGGAAGTTGAAGTTGAAGTTCAGTCATATCTTCAAGTGACTGAAATTGAGAAACACAATCCTAGGGGGAGGGGGAATGGAATAGATCAGGGCTATCAAACTCCTGGCCCATGGGCCGGATGCATCACATGTTGGCCATGCCAATGGCCAGTTTAGTGAAGGGGAAAAAAAGGTCCCAATATGTCATGTGATGCTGCCATGATGAGTTTGACAGACTTGGAATAGATTAAGAGATCTAGAGGTGCAATAGAAAAACTATTGGAAAGCAGATTGGAGAGAAAATATAGAGAAAGAAACAGACATACAGACAGATAGACAGAAAGACAGTAAGAAAAAGAAAGAGACAGAGAGAAAGAAAGAATTCTAAATTCACTAGATTATCTCCATTTCTACTCTTCAAAGCATGATTGCTTTTTCTCCTATGCACTTGAAATAATCAATCAAAGAGAACTCACTTGAGATGCTACAAGTTCCTAAACAACAGACAACAATCTTCTCTCCCCTCCTTGTAGTTTTTACACATTGTGTACACTGCTCTAATGGTTGACCTTTCTTTAAGAGTATAATAAAGGACTTCCGGTTTGGCTTCTTCGCCGGCAGGCCGGAATCCGCGATCGTCCGCGGTTTCGATCTGTGCTCTCTTGCTGGAACTCCTTGACCCTCCCCGTAGAGGAGGTAA
>JAEANM010027651.1:0-10509 GCA_017656035.1 Myanophis thanlyinensis | reverse complement strand
AAAATACAGTTAAAAATAAATTAAAGTGGCCAATTAAAACCAAATTTTGGAAATATTAAAAATAACCATTTAAAATTGCCAACCAATAAAAAACCAATTTAGAAACCAATTAAAAACCAATTTTAAACCCCCAACCGATAGTATTTTTTTTTTCTACTTTCCTTACCCCCATGGGAAAGGGGAGGATTCTTTCTGATTGTATTCTTAATATTTCTGACCTCAGCTGGCATACTGAAAAGTTTTGTTAAAGTTAACTAAGGGCGGAAAAGTTCAGATGTACTCCATGTGACTTGAGGCCTTTAAGAAGAGTTGTGCACTTTCTGTTTGAATATAAAGTGAGTTAATTGTCATAAATTCTTTGTATGTCCAATCACACTTGGCCAATAAAGAATTCTATCCTATCCTATCATGTTTTCCAAGTAGACCCAGTAGGAAATAGGAGATCTATACAATGTTTTTAATTATTGATAATCAAAGGCTGACATCCAAGGAAAGTGCCCAAGTCTTAAAACAATTCCTGATATCAATTATGGACTTGAGAAAGGAAGGCAAATTTATACTTGATTCAGACTGAACAAAGGAGAAATTGTTCTCAGCCAGGAGAAAGAGCAAGGAATAATTACTTTCTTGATTACTGTTTAGAGGGAAAGGCAGGATATACAACAGATACACACATTTTCCCCTGACTTCCTTCAACTATCTAGTACCATTTTGTTTAGATCACCCAAGAAACTTGTTACAGATACATGGCCTGAGACAGAAGAAAACCCAAACAGGAGGAAAGACAAAAAAAATGTACTGCCTTGTATAATTTTGTGTATGTGGACATTCTACCCCCCTGCAATCCATAATAAATTGCCCAGCTTATACAGTCCTCTTCTACTTTTTGCTTAAATATAGCAGGAAATGTCCAATATATCAGAAGGCTGGGTAACACTGGGCTTAATTGATTGGAATATTGTGATCTATTACTTATATGCCCCCCACTGCTCTTGACACAATGAAATAACTAGAGACGTGTAGAGTTTCAGATCTGGAATGAAAAACTGCATCATAGCAACTGTGGGCAATATTATAGTGATGGTAGAGAAATGTAACATGTCCTTAGAAAGAAAATAGAAGATGCAAAATAGTTATTAAGTCCTGGCAAAGTAGAAACATGAGAAAAAAGACTAGGGGCTCAAGTTGAACATGTTGTCCTCAAAAAAGTACTAGTGGTTTTGAACATACTTTCAAGTTTCTGTTAAAAGATGTTACAACAATAAAGTAGCATTTCTGAAAATCCAGCAGCATCTGTTTTTTGATGTGGACTATCTGGAAAGTCTTACCATCATTTATTTTAAATATGACCAAAAGAAAAAACAGGAAAAAGTCCATGTCAAACTTTATAACAATATAAAGTTAATTCAGTCCTTAAGGTTACCAATAAATATAGTCTACATCGGAACATATTGGGTTATCTTCTCAATTTTATGGAAGATTTTTTTTAAAAAAATAGATAATAAATGTGTATCCTGAATCCATGCAATAACATCAGGAGAATAATTTTCTAATTACATACATTTTTCTTCTGTACCTCCAGCTAGATACATTCAAAATTCTTGATGAGATGACATTTTCCATTTTTTTCAGAATATAGTTCATCATACTGTACATAGGCAGAAAGAATAACCTTAAGAAGCAGGAAGACTAACCAAGACAGTGGTCAGATTAAAAAAAAAATCCAGGTCAGAACTATAATCTGAAAATAAACATCTCAGTCAAGACCCTGTATTTTCACATAAAAAAGGAGGGGGAAGTATACATTGTCTTGGAATATTTTATTACTATAATCTTATAATGAAAGTAGTATTAGCATGCATGACTTTGGTTTCCTAGTCTGGCCTATCTTGAAGGAGTGACACATACTGAAATCCATAAGTATATTTCTGGTCAAAATATTGACATATTCAGTAATTCAAAACCAAAACAAAACTGTAGTTAGATAAGACTGTATCATATGAGTTAAAATCCTTTACACATTTTTATAATGCTAACATGAACAATTCAATCTTTATCCCTTATTTTCTTCAAGAGGTGCAATTAACACAAAATAATATTTTATGATGAATTAATGTTTAAATCGTAACAAAATTTAAAATTTTTAACAGTTGTATCTATTGATTCTTCATTCAATTTTGCTGCATACATGTGCATTGACAATAAAGGATTGGATTGAAAACTAGATATTCCAGTTCTTCATTTCACAACTCAGGTGTACAACTGCAGTAATGTTAACTTTCATTTTACTTTTTAATTCTATATAAAATTTAATTCTTGGTTTCTGTTCCAGCACTGCATTTCTTAAAGAACCTGAAATTGCAGGTGCTTCATAGATTGCTAAAGCATATGGTCACACTGTTTAGTTAGTACATGTTTCAGTTGTATAATTTGTCTAGCAAATATTCTTGGTTAGTCATAGTCAACAGGCGATCTCTCCAAGTCTTTAAAACCACTGTCAGAAATCAACTGCTTCAAATATTGATCCCTTGTTTATCCCAAACATTCCAAATAAACATCTTCCCCACTATTTTCAAGTATGGGTTATTCCCCATCATCACTTTCTATCAACAATGAAATATGTCTGGCAGCTTTTGAAGAGGAAAATGAAGGTCCCAGCTTATCTAAACCTAAAACTTTCCAGTATTTCAAAGGTGTTACACTATAGATTTGTTTTCCAAATAGGGAAACAGGAGCATAATCATAAAAAAATATAACCCCTCCCAAAATATAGATGTTAAAATGAAAGTCTGTAAGATAAAGCTGCCTTCATCGTAAGGTAGCTTTCTGTTAGCCAGAGATATACTAAGGAATTAGCCTGCCATAAGTTTTTTTTCCCATTAGCTTATCTCTCTCTCTATAAAATATCTATCAAGGTTTAACATGATGATTTCTCTTAAAATATATATTAGACTTAATTGCAATTGTAACCATTGAGTTATATCTACTAAAATTGTATCTGCACATTTAATTTAACATGATGAGATATATTTCAGGAAAGAAATATTGTAAATGTAAACCCAAGTTCATACCAATTATAAATTCTAGTCTTTTACATTAATCTAGTGATGTCAAAGGCAATAAATTTGACTTGCTTCACTTAATGAAATAACCAGAATAAACAAGAACAACTGTGTACAGTAACTGTATAAGTTCAACAAGCTTGGCAATAAATTCAAGGATAAGGTATTTTGAACATGCACATAGTTTTTGCTCAGGAATCTGTCCTTCAGAAAGACACTTTTCTAAAAACAGAATGGAAGAAAATTGATGCTGGGGAAATACTGGTCAATGAAAGATCTACTTTAAAAATGGTCCAAATTTGGCTGTGGGCTACAGAGAAAAATACTCCAGGAAAAATTCCCCACTGCAGCACAATGGGTAAAGTACTTGGGAAGCAGCTTGGATTGTGGCAGACCACTCCATTTTAAGCACCTCTCTCACTTCCCTCCTGGTCACATGAGAGAGAGTGCATTAGATACAGCCTGTCCCATGTTTTCTAGTGAACACACAGACACAAAATTCAATACAAATTCAAATTCAAATTTTATTGGTCACATACACAGTCATACATGATATGATATGATACATGATACGCAGTGAAATGCTTATACAACCGCCCGCAACCGTGATTGATAGTAGAGCAGGAGGGTAGTCTAGACGAAATGGGAGGATAGGCTAGGAAATAAGCTAGGAATAGTTGGGAAGTTAGGAATGAAATACAATCAAGGTTCCTGTTATAGTCTTGAGTGTTCTTGTAGTTTCTGGTATTGCCTGTGGAAAGAAGCTTCTTCTCAGTCTATCTGTGTTGGCCTTCAGAGAGTGAAAATGCTTTCCTGACCGCATCATGGCAAACAGTCCATTGTTGGGGTGGTTGGGGTCCTTCACTATCTTCTTAGCTTTAGTCCAGCAATGATTGTTGTAGATGGAGTGCAGTTCAGGGAGCTTGGTGCGGATGATGTTCTCAGCTGAGCGTACCACCCTCTGTAGTGCTCATCTGTCCTGCATAGTGCTATTCCCAAACCAGGTTGTGATGTTGCCCATCAGGATGCTCTCTACAGTGCAGGAGTAGAAGTTCCTAAGCACCTTGGAGGAAAGTCTGAAGTCTCTCAGGCATCTGAGGTGGTAGAGATGTTGTTGGGCCTTTTTTACCATGGTGTTGTTGTGGCAGGTCCATGACAGGTTCTGCAAGATGTGCACACTGAGGTATTTGAAGCAGTCCACTTTCTCTACCAGGCTTCCGTTGATGACTGGGCTCTTGTATTTCCTTTCCTGTTTTATACACTATCAATTCCTTTGTCTTGCTGACATTAAGAAGGAGGTTGTTTTTCGAACACCAGTTCTCCAGGTTTGTGATCTCTTCTAGGTAGGCTGTCTCATTGTTGTCAGAAATCAGGCCCATCATGATGGTGTCATCAGCAAACTTGATGGTGGTGGTGGAGTTAGTAGTGGCCATACAGTCATGTGTATAGGGAGTACAGCAGGGGGCTCAGAACTCAGCCCTAGGGTGCTCCAGTGCTGAGGGTGAGTGAAATTGAGACTCATCCACCCATCCTTACAGTCTGTGGTCTCCCAGTCAGGAAGTTGGAGATCCACCAACATAGGGGTTGTCTGAGTCTCAGATGTTCCAACTTGACAGTGACTGTGGAAGGGATTATGGTGTTAAATGCGGACCTATAGTCCACAAAGAGTATTTCGACATAATTCCCTTTTCTGGTGTCCAGGTGAGTAAGTGATGTGTAGAGAAGGTGAGAGATGGCATCATCAGTTGAGCAGTTTCGATGGTATGCAAACTGTAGGGGTCCAGCATGTCCAGTAGTGAGGAAGTGATGAAGTTTCTGATCAGTCATTCAAAGAATTTCATCACTATTGGGGTCAGGGCTACAGGGCAGTAGTCATTGAGGGAAGTTGGATGTGGTTTCTTGGCAACTGGGACAATGGTGGACTCTTTGAGATGTGGGGATTATTGATTGGTGTAAGGAGAGGTTTAATATTTCCGTGAACACAGGTGCTAGCTGGTCTGCACAGGATCTGAGGATACGACCTGAGATGCCGTCTGGTCCTGCTGATTTCCTGATGTTCACTCTCTTGAATTGTCTCCTTACTTCGTGTTCAGAAATGGTGGAGCATGTTCCCAGTATTGGTGTTCTTTTCCTGTCTGTAGCCCTTGGTGTTGCTAGCGTTGGCATTGCTAGCTCTATTGGATGCATTCTCAAAGCGAACGTAGACAAGAGTAGGATAACACACCACACAGGTAGTCTTAGAGTTATGATGGTATTTGGGATGGGAATTCTTGTTCCTAAGCAATGTATTGTAGTTTTTAGGCAAAATATCACATTATGGAAAGCCTGCAGAAAGTTTTTGATGTCTTCTGAAGCATCAGAGATTTCAGACTGCCCCCCCCCCCCAGCGTGCTTAGGAACTTCTATTCCTGTACGATAGAAAGCATCCTGATGGGCAACATCACTACCTGGAAACAGCACCATGCAGGACAGACAAGCCCTACAGAGGGTGGTGTGCATAGCAAAGCGCATCATCCGTACCAAGCTGCCTAAACTGCACTCCATCTACAACAAATGATGCAGCCAGCAAGATAGTGAAAGACCTCAGCCATGCAGACAGGAAAGCGCTTCCGCTCCCTGAAAGCCAACACAGAAAGACTAAAGAGAAGCTTTTTCCCACAGGCAATACGGACCCTAAATCATAACAACTAAGACTAACAGAACTCCCATAAACTACCTCATTCCTAACTTATTCCCCTACCCTATCTAGACTATCTCTTGCCCTACTACCTATGATCACGAACAGTCGTATACGCATTTCATTGCATTCTTGTACTATGTAATATTTGATTTGATTGATTTGATTACAAGATTGGTATGCCCACCATTATCCAAACAGTGCATTTTGTCCTCATAATGCTATGGAAAGCTTCAGAAAGCTGCTGAGGCTCTCTGAATAATGGGGTGTGCTATTTGGAGAATGATACAAGTGGCCTCAGAAAGAAGGACTGGGGTATCCAGCAGCTATGTCATGCAGTGCTAGGCTGGGTGTGCCTTGGCAGCAGCAGGAAGAAGATGGCTATGGTCAATTGGGCAAAGCAGGATTCATGGAACATAGGGCAGCAGGGGCTAAACAACCAAATTTTGATCACATGACCATAGAGGTACTACAACAACTAACTTTGGGGGGGGGGGTCCTATGCCACCATAACTTTGAATGGTTGCTGAATAAATGATCATAACTTGAGGACTACCTGTACATTACTTTGTTACACTGAAAGAAATATAATACTACCAAATGCCTACTGTTGTAAAAAGGCTTAGAAAGAATTCTAGAAATTACGCTGTGCACATTTTCTCTATCTTATTCAAGTTAAGTTTTTGTTGTACCTTGGTTTTTGTTTGTAAGCCTCCCAAAGTTGCTTGACAGTGAGATAGGTGGCGGGACATTTAAAATATTTTGGTGGACCAAAGTAGAGTTGTTTCGTTCTGGTTGGTATTTTTTTTCTCATGAATGAAAGTGTATATATGTGTCCCAAGATAAAGTTGCAGAATCCAATCTGGGTCAATCATGGGGACCAAAGGTTTAGTCTTCCAAGCTTTTGGACTCATGCAGAAACCCATCCTCAGGGAACTTCTCTCTAGCAGCATGTGTGCTTTCAGCTATTCCTGTATGAGGTGTTTATGTGATTATGTGTGGCTGATTATGATTATGTGTGGCTTTTTAGTTGTTGATTGGGGTGTTAATGGCTGGTTATTAACTTGTTCTTGTCTGTTGTTTCCTTATGCTGCCAAGCTCTCATGTCCATACTTGGTATTTTTTAATGTTGTGTGCACAGCCTCATCTACTAGAACTCAAGTTTGTTAGTATGTACTATATGATCTCTCTATATTCTCATATTCAGTGACAGTATAAGTGAGCTAAAATTATAAAGAAGACATTCTGTATAAATTATAAAGAAGACATTCCGAAAACTTTCAGTAGTACACAAAAGATGTTTTAGTGTTTTGGAAACTTTCTGGCAGAAGATAGACAAATTGTGTGCTGCAGAGAGGAGAGGGAAGAAGAGAAAACTAATATCCCCTCCCCCACAATATTTTATTAAAGTTGGAATTTGTAGCAAGAAAAAAATATTCTAGGTAACACATTGAAAAAAGGAAATGTTTGTTTTAAGTGTTGTTTAGAAGAATAGGAAAAAAGTGCTAACTTTTCTCTCTGTTTCTAAGTTTAATATTTGTAATTATTACTGTATCTTTATATATTAAGATTTTGTATGCTTTATGCAAATTGGCATCTCTTTACCTCAAAGTTACTTCCACATAGAAGATCAGCATCATGTTGGTATCTATTCAGTCTTATCTTTTCCTGTATATTTCTCTATTGAAGGTTCTTTTAAGATATTTGTCAGTGATTTGAACAGCAATATATCTTTGTTTTCTTACCATTTGATGATTTTGGTATGATAATATCTGAAGTTAAAAGTAAATGTATGTATGTATGTATGTATGTATGTATGTATATCTCATATATATATATAAAAAGAAGTTTGATTCTACTTATCTCTTGCAAAATTGGTCTACCTCCCCACAAAGGAAGATGGGCTGATTTGCCTAGTCACGCACTTCAAGATTGCAGTAGCAGGAGGTTGTGCTTTAGAACTGATTTCATTTTCTTTTTTATTTTTTCTTGCCAATGTATAGGTTCTGGAAATTCTGTCTTTTTCATAAAGGAAGTTTAACGGAATTACACCAGATAGAAGTATCCACTTGAAAAATGAGATGGCAGCAGTAATTTCCAAACTACACAGCAAGAGGAAATGGAGCTAGGTATATAGTCTCAAAAGGTCTCTGGGGTTTGAGACTTCCAACCTTTCATTTTAAAGATTTAATCATGACGATCCCACAAAAGTAAAAAAAGAAAAAAAAAGTGTAGTACATGTTTCTCACTGAGAAGAGTTCACATTTTAACCATCTGGACATTCCTATGTTATCTGTTTATAGAACAGCCTCTCCTACACAGGAGCAATGAATAACTAAGAAAGCCTTAAAGGCCAGGGTGATGAACTGAATTCTAAAGAATTTTTTAAACAAAATTATCCAATTGCTCAGATTTCCGTAACTTTGTATTATTTTTTAAATGTTAGCTTTTTTAAAAATGGTGGAAGAATACTCCTTTCTATGGAGGTGGGATGGTGAAGGATTTTTATCAAGCCATAGCCCAGTGGTGGGGAACCTTTTACTTACCAAGTGCCGAAAAGTATGTGCTTTGTGCGTGCCATCCGCACTTCTGTGCAGATCCTCCACGTGCACTGCATATGCAACCGCACCATCTGCGCATGCATGCAGCTTTTGCACATGCAATGCATGCACACTGCGCACAGGCACTCACGCACATATGAGCAATCGTGTTTATGTGCAGGAGAGCTCCAAAGGCCAGATGAATTTCCTGCTGCCATCATGCTTATGTATAGCGGACGCCCAAAGACCAGCTGAGTCTCTGCAATCGCGCATGCGTGCATGTGCAATCGCATGTGCATGCACAGCTGGAGATAAATTGGCTTACAGCTTGTCTGCCTGGCAAGATGGCTCTGTGTGCCACCTGTGGCACCCACGCCATAGGTTCATTATCACGGCCATAGTCTGTCAAATATTTGAATATCTTTTGCTGAGTTTGAAACTAGTATTCTAAAAAAATTGAATAAAGTTTGCAGTTGGTGATTACTGCTATGTCTTTATCAGGAGAGTGTAAGGTTAAAGGACTCCAAGTTCCATTCCCATACTAATTCTTGTTTTTTCCCCTCCCAAAAACAAGATACAAAACATTAGTCCAACAAATCAGCAGTTTAAGAGTCAGGCCCCTTTATTTCAAAAATTGTGCACTTTTTCACTAGATGATTCACTATATTACTTCTGATGGTATGCTTCTTTTAAGATTTCTGTTGTAAATTATTCTATATATTCATAGCTAGTAAGGTTGAGTATCCTAGGAAAATAAATAAGTTCAGATGGCTTTCATGTGACACACCACCTCTACAATTGATTAAAGAAGGCTGTCTTTCACATGATGTTGAAAAAAAAGCTCACTGCTTCAATGAGCTGGTTAATTTAGGTTTTGCAACTTTTAAAACAGTTACTTTATTTTACCTATAAAAGGGGTAATGGATGTGCAGACAATTTGTTCATCTATGAATGGGACATTCTTCCTTTGAAATGTCCTTTTGGAATTTTTAAATAAGACATTTAAAAACATTCAGAACTACAGCTTACAGTTATATCTTACTCTTTAATTGCTTTAAATATCAGAACCGAGGAAACACTTATATTAAATTTATGCATGGCACTGTCCTAATCACTAGAAGTTGATTTAAAAAATGATATGCAAAAGATTTCATTCTTTCATGGTTTACTTTTCTGCAGATTCTCTTTGAAGCCATTTTTCTCCAAGTAGCTGAAGTATCTCCCGATTACTAACTGTCAGTTTAGAGATGAGTTATCTACCTTTGGATTAACAAGTGTAAGGCAGCATACAAATAAAATAATTATAACTGTATAAAATAGAGAGCATCAAGCAAATGAACAAATCATAACTGAAATCCACATGACGCAAAAGCATTTTGCAATCCTTCTAGAAAGACATTACAAAGAGAAATGAGATTTGTAGAATAACTGAAATGTTACAACCATGCAGTTGTTGTAGTTGATACACTGCTATTCAGTAGCATTCATAACAAACTATGGTGACATTCTGATGCATATTTTCCCATTCTGTTCAAAGCTCCCTATACAATAAGACTTCTCCAGAACAAGGTAATTGGTTTCTACTGTTTGTGAGGAGTAGATACTGCAGAGAAAAAGAATTGGATGTGTGTATAATGTTCATATAATGGGCACATGTTCTGATGTAACTTTACCGTTTCATCCCACAAGGGAAGTGGTTGCAAAAGAGGGTAAAGTATTTCAGCATAGATACATATTTTAAACTTTATGTCTATTGTTAGTGAATTGACTCAGTAAACCACCTCCTCTAGATTTATATGACCAAAATAAGGTCAGAAGGCTTTGATAACTACTTTGAGTCATCAGGACTCGGTGTGGAAAGTAGTAGTTAGTGTGTTAGATTAAACTGGGTGAATTGAATTAAGTACTGAGACTCACACCTTTTGAGATAACTTTAAATTCATTATTATCTCTCATCCAAACCCACCTCCTAGGATTTTGTTTTATCAGGGAAAACTAGAGAGCCAAGCAGACTACCCTGAGCTTCTGATGTGGTGAAATATATATATATATATATCTTCTTGCACTGGCACGAAGCAGAAGGCACCAGCCTGAAGATGGTGAGTGGAACCTCGCCGAAACGTTGCGAAGATATTCTCAAACTTACACGGAAAAAGACCCGAACAGACGTAGACCTACATACCTGTACCCGTGAAAATCTACGAAAACACACTCACACACACACATACAC
>JAEANM010027650.1:0-10509 GCA_017656035.1 Myanophis thanlyinensis | reverse complement strand
TTTTTCGAGATGTGCACACCGAGGTATTTGAAGCAGTCCACTCTCTCTACCGGGCTTCCATTGATGACCGGGGTTTGATATTTCCTTTCCTGTTTTGTACTGAAGTCCACTACCAATTCTTTTGTTTTACTGACATTAAGAAGGAGTTTCCATAATTTAGAACTAGTTCTGTAAAAGCCAGACATTGAAGTGGCTGTGGAAAGAGTTGTGGAATCTCTGAAGTACCCACAACTTCTGAAGGCAAGCCATTCCACTGGTTTATGGTTCTTATTGTCAGGAAATTTATCCTTAATTCTAGATTGTTTTTCTCCTTGGTTAGTTTACATCCATTGCTTCTTGTCTTACCTTCTGGTGTTTTGGAAAAAATAGATTTATCCTTTCTTCTTTGTGTCATCCTTCAAATATTGGAACACTGTTATCATATCACCCCTAGACCTTCTTTTCACTAAACATATCCAATTCCTGCAACCATTTTCATATGTTTAGCCCAATTCATCTTTGTTGCTCTTCTTTGCACTCTTTCCAAATCATTTGTATATTATGGTGACCAAAACTGGATGCAGTATTCCAAGTGTGGTCTTACAAAAGTCTTATAACATGGACTAACACTTCATGTGATCTTATTTTATTTATTTTATTTATTCATTTTTAAAATTTTTAAACCGCCTCTCTCCCGAGAGGGGACTCAGGGCGGTGTACAACCATCTAGAAAAAAACAAGATATAAAATTACAAAAAATTAAAATTAAAAAAATTTAAAAAACCAATTTAGAACCCCAAAATTAATACTAGGCCAGACTGGCCTGTTGAAACAAATGGGTCTTTAATGCATGCTGGAAGGTCTGCAGGTCTTTGATGGTCCGGATCTCTGGGGGCAATTCGTTCCAAAGGGAGGGTGCTCCCACAGAAAAGGCTCAAACCCTCAGGGCTGCCAGATGACAATGTCCAGGCAATGGAACCCCAAGGAGGCCCACCCTGTGGGAACGCACTGGCTGGTGGGAGGCTGATGGTGGCAACAGGCGGTCCCACAAATACCCGGGTCCCAAGCCATGGAGCGCTTTAAAGGTAAGAACCAACACCTTGAATCACACCTGGAAGGCCACAGGGAGCCAGTGTAGCTCGTGCAAGAGAGGTGTAATATGGAAGCTCTGAGGAGCCCCCAAAATCACCCACGCGACTGCACTCTGCACCAACTGTAGCCTCCGGATGCTCTTCAAGGGGAGCCCCATGTAGAGAGCATTGCCACAGTCTAGGTGGGAGATAACGAGGACAGAAGTGACTGTGTGAAGAGCACCCCATCCAGAAAGGGCCACAACTGGAAGATCCTTCGGACCTGATAAAATGCCCCCCTGGAGATGGCTGCAATCTGATCTTCTAACGACAGCCGTACATCCAGGAGGACACCCAGATTATATATTATATTATATATCTTGATTATATCCCTCTGTTAATGCAGCCTAGGGTTGCTCTGGCTTTTTTTTTTTTTGGCTGCTACAATACACTGCTGGGTCATACTGATGGTCATAAGACTACAATAGCAAGAATTTAGCCTGTAAATCACCAGCTTCTGGTCAATAGGTAATTACCAGAAAATACACTTCATTGCCAAATGTTACCAGAGCAACTAATATGTCAAAGCAGGTTGACTTTACTGAGCGCTTTCTGGATCAATTCAGATACTGTATATGACCTATAAATGGCTCAGCCTGTTGATATTTTCAGATAGAAACTGTCAGTCCTTTCTGACTTCCACACAACATAACTACTAACAATGAAGCCATGAATGACTGTCAGTTGGTCAAATAGGTAGACTGAACTGGAAGCCATTCATAACCACAAAAAAGTTTTGACGTATATTAGTTCATATATTTTGAAATATATTAGTTCACTATAATATCAGTGTGTAATATTACTATGAACTCCTGTGTCAAAGCATACTTTTAGTTGTCTTTTCTAAAATATCATTGATTATGGGTAGATTATCCTGATATTTCAATATATGTAAACGCAGTCAAACAGTAGCCACCTGAGCATTATATTTGCTTTAATATAATCCCATCTAAAAAAACCCAACAATAGTATTGATATGTTATAATGGTCAGCATCTGGGAAGCAAAAGGAAACACTGAATTGTTCCCTTAATTATAAAGGCATAATGATGTTTAATGGTTAAGGCAAATGAGTTTAGAATAGGAAATTGAATATAGTCATTTTGATCCTATTCCCACAACACAAATACCCCAGTGCCTCTCCAAGTCAATTAATTCATCTTTAGGTGAGAACAATCTCAGTGTAACTGGGGACAGTAAAACTGAGACTGGTTGTGGAGCAATACATCTATGTCTTTTCTCTCTGTCTCCATACCATATCATAAGAGTCATGAAATCAAACCCATCTTGGAGATGAAATTTCTAGGGAAACCCATTTTCTTGAAGTCTTTCCAGAACATTACCTTGATCAGAGACCTTGGGAAGACCATTAATCTTCTGGTAAATATTCCCTATAATCTGGGAAAGAAGAGTTAGGTAGAAAATTAGAAGGACAACTTGAAGCTAAGTCTAGACATGTTGGCTGTGGCTGACTTGATCAACTGAGTTCAGATTAGTGTTCCATGACATACTAACTGTACCACCACTCCAAGGATGCATTTAAATTAACATTAATTCTAGCTTCTAAAATAACCTAGCTGTAGCACTGATGGAAAAGAGAATGGAGATAGAACAATAAAAGGGAAAAAACCCAATCATACCCATATTTTCTCTTAAAAAACAGATGAAGATTTTTCTTCTTCTTTTGGGGGTTGCCACAGATGGCTACTTTGGATTCATTTCAAAGCATAAGAGATTTAAGAGCCCCTAATTACAAAATTCTAGACAACCATCATATAAGAAAAAGGATATGAAGAAATTCTTACTCTTTGCTGTCATCTAATGGTCATTCAGATATTTGCTTTCTAAGTTATTGGAACATGCTGTAAACTTTCTGCCTAGCATCTGATACAGGCTTCATCTATCTGCTAGCCATGTATTCCCTAGTAGACTGAATACACAATAAGAAAAACAGAAAAGGGAGAGGAATACTGGCAAAAGGGTGAGAAGGAAAGAGACGAATTCTCTTCAGAATTGATCACAGACTGAACAGTAATAGGAAGGAAGACTTAACTTGTTCAAAAACCATGGGAGGTGTCAGTTACAGATGGCATGCAAAATGGACTTCTGTAAGCATACTTTGAGTATTTAATGAGTGTTCATGAATTCACCAGTAATGGCAGAACTTCAGATGTTGTATATTCCCTGCCAAGATCTTAGATTGATTCATTTTAGGTGGGTCTGAAAGAAGACACCTGCATATATATATAAGCATCTCAGAGTATAAAAAATATCTGGTGATATATTGGCTTAATTTGTACGAAATCTAGTGAGGATTAGGGATTGCAATTTTCTCATCTAAAATGCTCCTAGGGTCTGTTTAATTAGCATTTCCAGACCAAAAAATAGAGTCAAGGCAGTTGGGTGGTATTTAATGAGAGCAAGACTGAACTCTTCAGTAGCAAATCACTTTAGGAATGATAATTGTGACAAGGAAACCAGAAGGATAGGTCTGACATGTATAGAGACAGATTTCTTCTCAGGTTTCCCAGGGTCAGATGTTGGCAATGGAAACACTAGAACTCCATGAGTTAACTAACTACCTGAAAAGCATACATGTTTTTGACATTACCTTTATCAAATAGAATCTGAATGACAGCTTCTTAGATTTCTTTGATGATGCTATCTGAGGTAAATGTTAGGAAAAAACCAACAATAAAGCCAGTCTTTCTTTCATTAAGCTATTTCCTTGTTAAGATTTTTTTTTCTTTAAGAAATAGCCACTTAATTTAGCAGACTGGTAAATATTCTGAAACTTTAGGTGTTGTTATTTGGGTCTTCCCTTTCACAGGTTGTTTTTTCTTTCCTTCACAGAAAGTACTTTAATAAATTCATGCATTGGGAAATAAGGAGCAATCCACATATATTTACCTACAAATATTGACCTATTTTTTATGGCATTTAGACAGGCTGCCAAATATCACAGTTCTACAGCCAGCTCAAACATAAATGTGATTCAAGATTTGGCATTATAAAACTAAAAAATTGCAACTATTCAAAGCATGGAGCAATTAAATCAATTCTCAACTGAGTAAAAATAAGAACAACATATAGTAGTCCAATTGTCACTTTTTATGAAGAGAAATAACATACTTCACAAGTGAATGTAAAGGACGATCTAAAGAGTCAAGCCTTCCATTTGCTAAAGAGCTCCCATTTTCCCTTTTTTAAAAATATGTTCTTATTTTATTCCACACATTGCTTTAATTCCCTTTTTAATTGTGTCTTTTATACAGTTTTACACTTTGTATCTGTAAATCACCCACAGCCAACTTGGATAGTGCAATAGAGGATATCCAAATTTCATAAATAATAATAAATAAAAAGCTTTGCAACAGAAATTTCTACTTTCAGAAACCAGTATGTTGTTTCTATCACAAATCTATAGAAGCTGTTCTATGCAAATGAATGCTGTCACATCAGAACAATTTTTATGATGGGAAAAGTCAGAGTCATGCTTGTTATTTTCCGATGTTACACAAAGTTTAAGGCCAATGTTACTGTACTTTCTAAAGCAAGCTACTATTTGTTTCCGTTGTAATGCTGAGGCAGGGCTAAAAAGAAGAATGATGAATCATTCAACCCCATTACCTGAAATTTCCACACAAAAGTAACACTGGGGCAGTGGAGGAGGGAGGAATCTAAGATGTGTGAGCAAATATATTCAATTCATATGTGCAGTTTTGTTTCCTGACTATAAATGAGATGCAGGCAAATGTCAAACAGAAAAAGAAAAATCTGATATTTATCAGCTCTATTAAGGAACCAAAAGTAAGCATATACTATAGACTATTGGGAAGTAACCATCTGAGAAAGATTAGGTGGACACATTTTTCAAAAAGAGTGTTCCTTATGATTTATTAAAGACATTGATATATTTCTAATGGATAGCACTATCCCAAAACAGAAATACAGAACGTATCTTCATGAGCAAACATGTCTAAGGTACCTTACTTTATATGATGATTTACTGTCATTTGTTTGACCCAGGACCCATGTATCTAATTTTTCATGAATTCCTATTCACTGGTTCTATTTTTATAGTCTGGCTATGACAGATCAATGAAATTGGTTGCTTCTTGCATCAAAGAAAAGCATTTCCATCTTAGTCCAAAGAGACATAATGTTAACAGGAAACAGGGTAGTATTTCTTTTAGTTGGCAGTCTTGGGGTTCCCTGTTAATATTTTGGATTTTTTTTTCTCCACAGGATAATTAGGCATATGGTCACCTGTTTGTTCTTTTTCTGAGCAACCACCTGATCTTCCTTACCTGTATCCTGTACAGTTTTCATGGTAAAAGTCAAGTTTGCTAGTATTTCTAAAAAGTCATTTGAAAGAGTGTTGACATATTTTCATACATTCTGTAACTGGATTTTTCTGGTAGAAATGTTCCAAGTAGCATTTAAAATTCTTGATATAGACTATAACACTCAGATTAATTTGTGCTTCAGGTCTTATCTGGAAGCACCAATTCAAATAATGCCTCTGATTTTAGAGTGGTTGATTTATTATAAAAATGTTTGGGTTACAGTGTAATGAGTCCTGTGTTTTTCTCTTTAAAATCTAATTAGCATGTTAGTACAGAGTAGAAAATCAATGGCTAACAAGCAGCCTCTTTTAGTTCAATCTAAAATACCTTTCAAATGACTACCTATACATTTCAATAGCAAATCTCAGCAAAAAAAATTCCCACCTTTTTTTTCAAAGAAATAGCATTAAAAAAGTAGACAAGACTTCAAGACTTTAAATTGATCACACATACACCCAAACCAATCATACCTCTCTCAAAATTAATTACTTCATCAAGTCAGTAGTGAAATATTTTTAGTACAAAAATGCTCCCTCTGACATCCCAGTCCTATATCCTTTTGTGACATCCTACTACCCATTTCACATGCCAGGTAAATTTATTTTGCAACTTTTTTTTCCATTCAAAAATACTTGAATTTGGGAGGAAACATAATATGTTTAGGAGGGAGAAATCTACTGCTAACTTAGGCCCAGCATTGGTTTTCAACATTGGGAAAAAAAAAAAACATCTTGAGCTGCTGACAATCTGGCTTTCCTGTGCAAAACTCCTTAAACTGGCATCTGAGATCTCATTCAAAGTATTGCCAATATTAAACATTTGCCAACACAATTGCTATTTAGGCTGGCAGGCAGACAGGACAAAGACCAGATTACCAGCCTGTACGTGCTGACAGAAAATGCTGTTTCAATAATTCCCAAATGTTCCTTAACAAGATTACCTTTTTAAAAAAACATTTTTGATGAACTAGCCTTATGTTCACATAATCTGCCCCAACAGGTACTACCAAAGTGACCCTGAGTGAATAAGTGTTGGCTTATTGGAATTGAAGAGTAGAAAAATAATGAAATGAAACCTGAGCTTCAATATAGTGGTTTATAAATGATGTTCTTCTCATCAGGATTGCTCCAAAAAGATAATCAGTTGCAGGGGACAAGTTGTTGCCCAAAACCCTATGTACCAACTTATGTGTGCTTATAGGGAAGAATTATGTTCTACAACATGGCTCCCTTAGTTTACAGAAGACACTGAGATAGTTGAGTGGTTAAAATATCATGATGTTCTCATCCAACATTCTGTAATATTTTATGAATTTTAGGAGAAGAGATGCAATATTTTATTGGTGTCCAGGAGGTGACTTTGCTGTTCAGGTGTTACATCAATTCTCTTAGTCTATTTTTCTGTCTCGACATGATGTGATGTGCCCATGATGTCAGTCCTTCTGATGGCTATCTATGTTCTGCCAAAATAGAGAACATATTTTGCCAAAGCAAAGATAAGAATACGAATGAAAATTGCATGTGTTAATAATTTGTAGAGGTGTACATCTAGAAATGATTACTGTAATTTATGTTGAAATACAATATATCATTACCTAGTAGGAAAAGCTCTTATCCGTTTGTCAGCTGTGCCTGCTCCCTAATAGTGGATAAAGAATTTCAAGGTCCCCGCTGTTCCTTCTTAATGTATTTTATATGACAAATAAAATCAACCGGCAAGCAATATTTTAAATAGAGGATTTTTTTTTTCAATAAGGGGATCACTTTTAATTGTCTTTCAGTTGGAGGATGGTCTTCTTAAAGTAAAGGGTACCACAGTCTAAAAAGATTTGTATGAACTATGCTCATTCCTGACATACTGTATCTTCTCAGATTGGAGACCTTCATTTGCTGAGTTGATTTTCCAATTGGAGTTTTCTTGACAACAGTACAGAAATGGACTGCTGCTGTCTTCTTCTAGGATTTTTTTCCCCAAGGTTTCCAATTTAATTTACAGCCCTGGTGTTGTGAAATAATCTTCCATGCAAGTACTTATCAGAGCTAATGATGCTTAGCCTTTTAGAACAACCAAGATTACAATCTCCAAGCAAGGATTACAATCACAACATATATGGCAAATGGTAAATTCTGGTCTTAAAACAAATGGATGAGTGATTAAGATGATCCTGTGCTTACAGCCATAGCTCTCTTTCTCTTTGTCTCAACTTTGAGCATGAAAAGAAGGCCGCATTTCAGGTAGACTCAAGAATAAATCTACATCTAGTTGTGTGCTGTATTACCAGTTAGAAAACTTTAACCCTTTGACTTATCAGATCATTAACAGTTATAAACTTATTTTATGGTGAGGAAATTGCCCATCCATTCAAACCCTACTTGCAATGGTGATCTTTTCCCTGGCGTTAAAGTCCTGTTCCCACCAAGTGGTGTCTCTTTCCTCAAGAACATGCTCTTCTGCACATTCAGGTTTTTTTTTTTTTTTTGCTAAGAGTTAACAAAATTGCCTGTCCAATGAATTGCAAAATGTCACTTGCTCCTGCAATTCAGCAAAGAGCAGCATATTCTGGAGGGACAAAGCTCTGAACTAATTTGTCACTACTTTCTCTTGTCTGCAACATAGGAGCAGGTGCTGTGTGCTCCAGGATTACAGGGTTGCTCTGAACATTTGTATAATAAGGTAGTTCCCTGAAGGAGACATAGTAAGACATCTGTAATAGAGGCTAGAAGCCATGGGTTGGCTGCTTATTTTAGACCAAGATGTGAAACTCAGCATTCTCTCCAAGTTGAAGCTGTGAATACTTCTCCTCGGTGCTATTCTTTCTCACAGTAATCATTTCCTTCTCTAGGGAGAGTATTACAATTTAGGCAATTTAATAGAAGGCACAACTGAATGTGCCTTGTAAAACAAATAAGAGATAATGGGAGAGGAGAGGATCGTTTTCCATCCACTGATTCTCATCAAGAAATGGCCCCAAAAATGAAGTTATTTTTAAGCTCCCTTGTTCCTCAGCTTGTCTCCATGCATAATTTGTGGTAGGAGCAGTCATTGAAAGAGGAGTTAGTAATTGTGTCCCATAGATCTGACTCTTAGAAATACAAAGTATTTATTAAATTTATGGGGCAGTTTTATAACCTACCTTTGTTTCAGAAACTTCAGTTCCTACAATGTGTCCCTGCATCAAAACTCTGAGATAAATTGGTCAAAAAATCTGTGGCAAGCCCAAGGTCATCTGATGAGTTTTCATCAGAGAAAAATGGCCTTGAACTTGGTCTCACTAGACTTAATCAAGTCCTCATTAAGCATCAAAATCACTGTGTTGTTGCCCATTTAGCAAATGTGACTTTGGGAAAGTACATTTTTAGAGTAGTCTTTAGTTATGCATGCCTGAGGATCTTGGTGCTGTTGGGTTGTTGTTTTTTTTACAAACAGCTCAAAGTCAACTTTCTCTTCTTTTAAGTTCCTCTTGCCCCACTCTAATATGACTTAGCAAATATCATCTGCCCAGAATGGCAGACTCTTCTAAGCACTTCTGTGTGCACTATAATGTAACTAGACCAAATCCTAAAAGATACAGATGTTTTAACCCAACTGGAGCTGGCAAATTGAATTTACAC
The DNA here is from genome assembly GCA_017656035.1 of Myanophis thanlyinensis. NCBI lineage: Eukaryota > Metazoa > Chordata > Lepidosauria > Squamata > Homalopsidae > Myanophis > Myanophis thanlyinensis. The sequence continues at coordinate 1,441 of JAEANM010027650.1, read as the reverse complement.
AGAGTTTATGCTTAAATTAATCTGCATCAGACACTACTTCTTTCAGGGGCAAAACCTACTTTAGTTTTAAAACACTGTGTGGATTTTTCAATGAATACTTTACTTTGAGATAACTTAATTTCTTTAAATAACCAAATTCATCCTTGAACAGCACAACTTGTTTCGCGTACCTTCTGCCTTATTACAATTACCTTACATGTTAAATTAAAAAAATAAAATAAAAAAGAACACCAAATTTAAAAAGGCAAGGCTTCTAATTCTTTAAATAATTTGGCCGTTTACCTAGGAACTTCCAATGTTTTACAATGGAGCAGAGTACAATGATGTTATTTAAAAAAAACAAATCCACCACAGATGAAGGGCATGTTTAGTGTACAACTACACAACACCTACCAATAGTGGTTAGTTTCTGCTTTCTTGGACAGTAAGTATGTCAGAGCTTCAGTTTTTTTTCATACAACCTTTGGATCAACTCCATATCCCTTACAAATTGTTTGGCTGATAGGCATACCAGTGGTGATCAAAATGAATGATTTAAACAGACATTAAAATGGAAGTTTAACAGACCAAAAGAAAAACTTTGGAGTCACAAAGCTCACTTCAGCATTTTCACATGAGACATAAAACTGGATGTGTCCAAAATTTGCTTTTATGTCCCAACAGCATTTTTCTCTTTCCAGGCCTGCATTCCTATTGCTACACTTTGTCTGAAGAGAAAGTTAACTCTGGCACTGAACAAAGACCTTTTGATAGCCTCCAAAGTCATCACTGCCAAGTGATTCTTGTATGTCTCACTGCATTACAAGAGGAACTGTACTACCATTGTGTGTTCTTCGTGATGCTACAACCTGCATGGTTTGGCTAGAAATAGAAAACATACACAACAAAAGAAAGTCATTCCATTTTCTGAAAGGTCCCTTCATTTGCATGTTGACAGACATAACATGAGTGCTGAGTAGATGCTGGCATAGCTTCAAAGCCAAAGACAGTAGTGAGGTCTCAACATATCTTCACTTTTTATTCCTTTTAATTGGTTTTAATGTTTTAACAAAAATAAAAACAATAAGCAAATATAGGATTCAATAAAAATAAGTAAGTAAGTACGTAGGCTAAAATACCAAGATTTGATTATTTTTTGTTTACAGTATGCCTTTGCATGCCAACAGTATTCCAACAGAGGCAAGTAACACCTTTTCAAAGAGTCAATTTGGGGTTTTCCCATTTCCCATGTATGCCTCACACACATTTTTATATAAATGTGTAAAGGGAGATTAATTGGTGGGTGTTAGCAAAACAAAACACATAAACATATTTTTTTTTTCATTTATATGCAATGTAAACCTACTTATCTTAAGCAATCAGGGAAGCACATCATTAATTGTGCAAATAATCTATAATAGCCATGATGATAAGATAGGAAGGAAGGAAGGAAGGAAGGAAG
>JAEANM010027649.1:0-10509 GCA_017656035.1 Myanophis thanlyinensis | reverse complement strand
GAAAAAATATATTTAATCTTACATATTACAATTGCAGCAAGAATAGCCTATGCACAAAATTGGAAGAACAATAAAACACAGTCGGAAGATTGTGTAATAAGGAAAATTTTAAAGTGCCCAGAAATTGACAAACTCACAAAAGAGATGAACGATAAAGAGGTATCAGAATACTATAAGGCATGGGAACAATGGTATAACTGTTAGATGACAAGTGTAAGAGACAAAAATGGGTATACTGCAAAGAAATTAGAAAATGAAAAACGGAGAAAAGGTATTATTGACCCATGAGGAATAAACGTATTACTGCGTAGCATAATAGCAATAAATATAAGTAGGATAAAGTATTGTAGTATAATAAAAAGCAAACTAATATAGGGCAGAAGGATGTAATAATAATGTTTGCCGATATAGAAATGTTGTGGAAAAGTAGAGTGTTAAAAAAAAAAATTTTTTTAAAGAAAATGTTCAATAAAAATTATTTTTAAAAAAGGGAAGAAAAGATTTTGCTTCTCACCCATGGAGCGTCTCCGCTCAAGAACTGACGAAGTTTCTTGGATGAGAAGCCAAACGTTTTCAAGGAAAAAAAACCAAGAATGCCTTTTGGAAGAAGAACTTTTGGGACAACCATGGATAGACTGAGAATCTCCATAGAAAGGGACATTTTCAGTCCTTTGAAGTGGCCACGTGCGATGGCTTTGCAAGACGCAAAAGATGGGGCGCCCATGAAGTCCTAAGCAGAGGTCCATGCATTGTGGACCAGTGATGGAAATGGATCTCCAAAAATGGGAGGAGTATTTTTTGAATGCCTTTTGGGCTTGTATTTCTTTGGGGATCATGATCAGGAATGCTCAGTTATTCAGGATCATTTTCGATCGAGAGACTATTCAGATCAAGCTTCTAAGAAAAGTAGATTCCCACCAGCCCTTGGTTTAATCATAAACTTTTTTGAGTTGAAACTCGGGCCCCTTATCTATTTCATCGCAAACCCTGGCCCGGGCTTTCACCCTCTTCCAACACCCATTCACACTTCTGTGCAGGTGGTCCCCGGCTTACAACAAGCTCATTTAGTGACTTGTTAATGTGCTGCGGTGGCGCAGTGGTTAGAATGTGGTACTGCAGGCTGACTCTGCCAGCTGCCATCAGTTCGATTCTGACTGGCTTTCAAGGTTGACTCAACCTTCCGTCCTTCCGAGATCGGTAAAATGAGGACCCAGATTGTTGAGGGCAAGAGGCTGACTCTGTAAACCGCTTAGAGAGGGCTGCAAGGCGCTGAGAAGCGGTATATAAATCTACTGCTCTATTGCTACTGCTAAAATTACCATCGTGCAAAACACCTCCAGAAGGGCCTTTGGTGCAGTAGAATAAAGTCATAACATAAAACCGCTAGCCATTTCTATAACGCCAAGGTTTCCAGGAAGAAACACAATTAATTGAGTTCCATTTTTCAAAGGCAGCCAATTTAGTCATTTGGTGATGTTCTCTGTATTACAAAATATTTGTCTTGTGGCAATATTCATGAACACACAAACACACACACACATAATAGAATACATATTCATTACTAGCAGAACAGCACAAAATTTCAACCCTCTCTTGAAAATCTCTGCTTTTCATTCAAGAAACGTTTGAAGTGTATATCTTAAAAGTGGTCCATGCCATTATGGGGTTTTTTTTCCTTCTTCTTCTTTTGGGTGAGGTAGAATGCAAAGTATTCACATTTGCTAAGCTTATCCAAACCCTTGGATGTGGCTGCAAAACTCTTCCTTTGATACTACTGTTAAGAAGGTTTGATGTTCCTCGTGAAAGATAAGGTGGCTCAGTCGAGATTTCTCTTTTGCCTTTCCATGTGGTTTTCATTATTTCTCCTCCTCCTCTCCCTCTCCTGGTGTCCTACGTTAGCGAAATAACATTGCCCGAGTCAGAGGGGTGTAAGTCATCAATCCGGGATGTTTGTGCCGATGCCCAGAGGCAACGATGCGACAGTCTGAGCGAATGGCAAGAAAATAGCGAAGAAGAATCAGAGGACCGCTTCCCAGATCTTGAAAGAGATGATATGATGGTTAGAAGATTCGGGACTTTCCCTAAACCGAATAGTCCCCTGCACCCGGCTAACCGTTTAGCGGTTTGTCATGCTCCATCGAAGCGCCAAAGAAACGTGGCTGGTCAGAGAGCACCAAAACTTCAGCCCAAAGCAGAAAAACCAGAAAGGTTACTGTGAGCTTCTTCTATGCCTACTTTGCATGAAAAGCTTTGTGGGTTTTTATTCTGTCTTTCTTAAGTGGAAAGGATGGATTTAAAATGAGGGGAGGCCAATCAAAACCAACCCAGTGCCATCATATTCTAGCGGAAGACAACCAGTATGATAAAAGTTTTAAGAAGGCGAGACATATGGAGAAAACGATCCTGTTTAACTTAGTTTTCCCAAAGCTTTACACTGGCAGCCGATCTTCCCAGGTTCTCGTGTTAGATCGTAAGATAAGAAAAACGTACAGTTGTACGCAGAAGTTCATGTTCGTTTGCTTATTGTGTTGCGCATACGCTCAAAAAAAAAAAGAGGGAATTGTCGTTAGCATCATTTTGTTGGCTTGGGTTTTGCATCATAACTTCATTCCTCCAAATAATTTTTTGCAGGACACAGTAGAGGCTAAGTATAATGAATGTCATTATGATTTGTAGATGGGTGTACTTATTTAGTTGTTTATTGTATGGGGGATTGCCTAAAAGGGAACGCCCCCCCCCCCAAACTTTGGGGCACCAGGGGCCAGTTTCCCGTGGAGAAAGTTTTTTGCATGGACCTGGAGGCGGGGTGTGTGGTTGCCTCCCACGAATGCATCTTTGCTTCTTTGTGTGGCCCGGTTTTTGGCATGCCGCAGACGGACTGGGTGTAACAAGAATTTGGACGTGGTGGCTCAGTGGCTAAGACGCTGAGCTTGTTGATCAGAAAGGTCAGCTGTTCGGCCAGTTCGGAAGTTCGAATCCCTAGTGCCGTGTAATGGAATGAGCTCCCGTTACTTGCCTCCAGCTTCTGCCAACCTAGCAGTTCGAAAGCATTATCCTGCCCATCTGAAGATAAGCTCAAAGCACTGCGTATTTTCCCCATTGTATTGTGTCAACGGGGCAACATTTCTCCAAAGCCAGGGAACAAGCTTTACGGTTGAATAGGGCTTTCTACCCAGCACTTGATCCGTTCAGACATACTAGATATCCAGGACGGAAAACGAGAGAATATTCTTGGTCTTCTGCAGACAGCAGCATCTGCTGATGTAGTAGATCAGATCAGATTTTTTAAAAATCAAAATAAATTACAAAAGACTTTTCCCCATTCCGCGCGGTGTGATGGATGAACGTCCAGGGGACTGGAGGATAAAACATACAAAGGACGGTTGCAAGAATTGGGTGTGTCTAGTTTAACGTAAAGAAAGACCAGGGGGTGACAGGATAGCGGTGTCCCAACATTTAAGGGTTTGCCCCAAAGAAAAGAGAGTCAACCTATTCTCCAAAACACCTGAAGGCAGCACAAGAAGCAACGGATGGAAACTCATCGAGGAGAGAAGTAACCTAGAACTAAGGAGAAATTTCCTGATAGAACAATTAATTAGTGGAATGACTTGTCTCCAGAAGTTGTGGGTGGAGAAAAGATTGGGCAACCGTTTGTCTGAAATGGTGTAGGGTTTCCTGCCTTGGGGGTTGTACATACTTATAATCTGTTTAAAAGGGTGCACGGCCACAGCGCTGGCAGGCAAAATGGAGGTGCAGATGGAATCCACTGATGTAGGGATTGTCCGTTGGCTCTTGTTCCTATCTTTGGATGACACGAGTCTTTTTTTTTTTTTTTTACTTTCCCTTGTGCCATTTATGGTCTGGCCACCCATAATGTAGCCCTCAAACAAGTACTCCTTTAATTAAAGCCAACGTGCAATTTGTTGGTGCCGGCCTACCGCAAAAGCCCCCATTCACCGTCGTCTTCAGTCAGACTGGACAGGTGTGTCTCCTCTGCCTGGGTGGTGCTCAGAACTACAAGATGCTGAAAAACCCTGCCTTTTAATTGTGATTTTTTAAATGCATGCTCTGTGCCACAATCTCCGTCCTTGGCTCCTTGGGTTGGAGAGGGGGTGATTGACAGATCTGGACTGTACCCCATCGCTAAAAACTAAAACAGACTCTTCTTTTAGCGTCCTCGTGACAGATTCAGGGGGAACGGAAAAGTTTTGCACGGAGATCTCTCAAAGCCTTACAATGCAGTCCGCGTACACACCGGAACACAGGGGACGTAGCGTGGCACATTTAGCACAAGAGGACATACATTCTGTCATTGACCAGGATATATCGGGAGCCCGTGTAATCCAATCCGAGAGGCAGAAACATCTGGAAATAAATAGCAAACAGCTTGCTACTGTAGAAGCTGACTCCTTGCAAATGTGAGCCATTGTTCAGTTCAAACCTTGCACTCTAATGTCCCCTATACTCTCCCATAAAGTTGTGTTGTGCAAGCTGCCTGATGCATTGAGTTGTACATTAACATGCATGTGTGACGGTAATGAGCCTTGGTTGTTAATAAATCGATGCCAGGCACGGCGGTTGGGCTGTGTGGACGGCGGTCAGAGAAACAGCTCACGTTCTCGAGAACTTTGGTGTCGCTATGATTTTCTTTAGAGATCCGAAGTCTACGAATCATGGCTTATCCATTGTATATAATCTCGCAGAAATAGAATGTGCCGTTCTCGTTTGCAGCATCCGAAAGCGCTATAGGGTCAAGGCATTGACCCACATTCATTATCACAGTATGACCCGTGTACTAACTATGGTGTCAGCTTGAGCTCCACGCTTGGCGATTTGGTTGCAAACATTTCATCCCCATTCGAGGAGCCGTCGTCAGTGTGCTTTGGATTGTGCTCGTCTTGGGGGAGCCCTACCTTTAAATACCTTTCTGAGTTCTGGTCTGATTTCAGGTTGTGCAATTGGCTGGCTGTAGTTGCTGCATCATAGTCCTTGGTTTTAAGTATTGTCTATGCAATGTAAATTAGTGCTGGTATTGTTTTTTCCGTAGCCAGTAGTCCCCCGGATAAGCCCAATCCAAAGCTCACTGACGACGTCTCCTCGAATGGGGACGACACGTTTGCAACCAAATCGTCAAGCGCAGAGCTGAAACCGACAACATAACCACCAGCCCGAGCTACTAATATTCAAAGACATATGTAGTAACTGCATGTGTGTGGCTGATCTCAACAACACAGGTAGTCCTCGACTTTCAACCGTTCATTTCATGACCGTTCAGTGTTACAACGATGCCGGGAAAAGGGACTTATGAACATTTTTGACACTTTCCGACCGTTGTAGCATCGTCATATTTATGACGGTTGCAGTGTCCCTGGGGTCACATGGATCCCCTTTTGCGACCTTCTGACATGCAAAGTCAATGGGGAAGCCAGGTTCATTTAACAACGGTGTTACTAATTTAACAATTACAGTGATTCGCTTAACAATTGTGGCAGGAAAGGTTGTAAAATGGGGCAACGTTCACAAATGTTTCCCTTTCCAGCCAAAACGTTGGGCTCACTTGTGGTCGTATGTCGAGGACTACTTGTGTATTATCATTGCTGGTGTTTTATCAGCTCTTCTATCAGGATCTGCTTTCTGTCTTCGGTTTCACACTGTGACTTGCTAACAGGGTAATTCCGAATTCTAAACATTTGGGGTTAATTAAAAACAACTGCTTAAAAATTCTACGGAGTGACAGCATAAAAGTTTTTTTTTTATTTCGTGCGTTTCTTTCTGAAAGGTGAACGCTCTTGTCGGCTCCCCCTGCCTTTTAAAACTTTTATTTCAGATGACAAGCGATCGTTTTCACTACAAGTCAATGCATTTCCTTACCGGCTTTTCTAACTTTATATTTGATTTTATAGATCCGGTTGCAGAACTCCTGTGTCTGACGATGCCGAGTAAGTTGTCGTGTGCGAATGTTGGATACTTAAAACCGCTGCATGCTTTCTGTCCTTACTACTAACTTAAAACGCAGCTGACTCCCGTCAACCCTCGTGCTTTCTTTGTCCTTCTGCAGCGCTGATGGAAAATACATGTGCTTTGACGTCTACGTTTCGCTGTGGCATTAAAACCCCAGCTTTCCCAAAAAAAAAGCAGCCAAGCATGCAATGGCTGGAAAACCCAAACTTTTGCTAATTCTGGTTTTTAAGCTCTGTAGGGGCCTGCGATGATTTAAAAGGAACTAGGATTATAATGGTGGGAGGTTTGGATAACTGAAGTTGAGAAGGTTGTTAACCAGACAGTTGAGGAGAAGGCTAACCAGCATTGGAAGGAAGGGGTTTAATGTAGAGTATTGAGATATTACCTTCTTCTTTTCCCCAAAAAATCAATTGACGGAAACGATGGGCAGGAAAAATCCTTAAAAGACTACTCTTTTCTGCCTTCATCCGTGGGACATCATTGAGGCGATGGACGGTTGCAACAATGAGGATAATAAAAACCCATTTTTAAGGTGACATGACAGCAATGTTCCAATATTTAAGGAACTGCTGTAAAGAAGAGGGGGTCAAGCTATTCTCCAAAACCCCTAAAGGCAGGACAAGAAGCAACGGAGGGAAACTCGTCGAAAGTGAGAACCAACCTAAAACTAAGGAGGAATTTCTTGATAGAACAATGAATCAGTGGGACAATTTGTCCACAGAAATTGTGGGTGCTCCATCACTGGAGAGTTTTAAGAAGAGATTGGACAACCCTTGGCCTGAAATAGTATAGGGCAGTAGTGGCATACCTTGACGTCACCAAATGCCAGCCTTTGTGCTGGAAGGGCACACCAAACCGTCCTGCGAAACACGCACAGCCCTGCTGGCTCCACATCCCGTTCTTGCGCATCGTCGCGCGCCAGCCAGGTTGCTCCGCATCCCGTTCTTGTGCGTCAGCCAGCTGTCTTGCCACGCGGGAGCACCGAAACCTGGAAGCGCAGCATCCCAGCACGGCGCACATGCACGTGCAACGAACAGCCAGCCGGCGTGCATGTGCATACTGGAAACAGGACGTTCAGCTCAGAGCACGTGTGCGTGCTGGGAACGCTGCGCTTCTGGGTTTCAGTGCTACTGCGTAAGGAAAACCAACTGACTGGCGGGCAAGAATGGGATGCGGAGCCACCTGGCTGGTGCGCGATCGTGCACAAGAACGGGATGAGGAGCTAGTGGGGCTGCGCGGGGCATGCAGGACGATGTGGCGTGCTGGAGAGCTCACGGGACGGTTTGGCGTGTCATTTCCGGCATGCGTTTCTGGCACGCGTTCCATAGGTTTGCCAACACAGATATATGGGCTTGAGCAGGGAGTTGCACTAGAAAACCTCCAAACTCCATTCTAACTCTGTTATTCTATTTTGTCCACAAATTTCATTTTTGTGGTTAATATCCAAAATGGTATATTCACACGACCAGAGAACTAAGGTATTTCATAGCCGTAATTCAAGAATCCATTGTCTGGTTCTCTTCATGGAAAGCCCTCAAGAGTTTGATAGAAATCAGGCGTGGAGTGGAAATAGAGAACGTAATCTGACCCATCATCTCAATCTGTTTTTTTGATTTTTGGCCGCCTGATTATACACATTTGATAAGATCCAGCGGTATACAGGTAGCCCTCAACCTACGACCACAACCAAGAGCCCAGAATTTAAGTCGTTAAGTGAGAAACCAGTCAAGTGATTTTTTTTCCCCTACAATCATTAAGGGAATCCCTTGAGTTGTTAAGTGAGTAACACGGTTGTTAAGTGAATCTGGATCCCCCCCCTTGACTTCGCTTGTCAGAATGTCGCAAAAGAGCATCACGGGACCGTCATAAATGTGAACCCAGTTTCCACGCGCCTGAATTTTGATCACGTGACCATGGGGGGGAATGCTGCGACGGTCATTAAGTGTGAAACACGACCATAAGTCGCTTTTTTAGTGCCGTTGTAACTTCGAATTGTCACTAAACAAACTTGTAAGTTGTGGACTGCCTATATTTCTCTGTAGGTTTATTTCAAGCACTTTCTTCCAATGCGGGAGATTTTGACAGACGAATTCTTCTGAGTAAAGACATTCCAAGCATGAATCAATATTGTCTGAAGTGGTGTAGGGTTTCCTACCTAAGCAGGGGTTGGACTAGAGGACCTCCAAAGTCCCTTCCAACTCTGTCCTTCTATTGTAATGATATCCCATACTAAAACAATAAGAATATATATATTTAAAAACGATTCTTCTCCTGGAAAAATGCAGATGCAGGAATAACACCACCAATTATTCAATTTCGCTGCACACATGTTGTACATTGACAATAAAGGATTGAATTGGAAATCTTTTTTTTTTTTTTGTAAAATAATTGATAGGTTAGAAACGGATTGTTTTTTTACATTTTACATTATTAGTATTTTTTTTTTTACTGATTTACGCTCTTGATTTCTTAACGTTGAAGATGGAATTGTGGTTATGTAGCCTCTGGATTTATATTTTTCCCCCCTGCTAATAAGACCAATTCCTTAAAAAGAATTATTTTTCTTAAAGCAGCTTGGTTCCGTCCCCGTAGCCAAACCCCAAATAGTTTTATAGAGACAGAAGCCCTTTTTGTGCATTTCCACATCAAAAGCTGCTGATAATGCTTACATTTTTGCATCGGAATCACATTTTAAATAACAGCTGCCCCCATCCCTCAACTGGAATGTTAAATAGATAAATGTGGCAGATATCCAGGCCGGCTGGAAACAGGGAAATGATAATGGTCCTTTTTTAATCTCTTTCCAAAATCTTTTTGTTTTTAATTGAAACCGTTCTTAATTTTGTTTCAATGCTCTCTGATCTGATTTTGTGCTGAGTTTTCATTAGAAGATAAACGGGCATGTTGGATGCTGATTTTGAGGCACCGCGTGTCTGCAAAATAAGATTGCAGATATCGTAAGAGTTTATTTAGAGAAAACTGGAATTTTTTTTTTCTCATTGAACCCAGTGATTTAAAAAGTCTACCTTTTGACATAATGAAAGGTTGCATCTTAAGGTTGCATCTTGCGCACTAAAAACCCATTTATTTCAGCAAACTGGTCTGGCCTAACACTTAACGGGGTCTTAAATTTGTTTTAATTGATTTACTTAACCTTTTTAAATTTTTTAACTTTTATAATCTGGGCCATTGATTTAATCTTTTTAATTATATTTAACTCTTCTATGTCTTTTTAAATGGCTGTGCACTGCCCCGGGTCCCTTGGGAGGGGGGCGGTACAGAAATTTTTGAAAGATTAAAGATTAAGCGACTGAGAATTCGATAGAAATAAAACTTTTCTTTAAAGTGATGGAAATTAGAGACGATCTTTTCGCATTTTGCTTTCCGGGAGCTGTAGTACAAAGTAGCCCTCAATTTACAACAGTAAATCATTTAGTGACCATTCAAAGTTACAACAGCGCGCTGAAAAATGCAACTTATGACCGTTTTTTGCACTTACGGCCGTTTCCGTTTCCCCAGTGCTACGTGATCAAAATTCAGACCCTTGGCAACACTCGCATTTACAACAGTCGCAGTGTCCGTGTCCGTGTGTGTGTGTGTCACGCGATCCCCTTTTGTGAACTTCTGACGAGCAATATTGATGGAGGGGGACACCAGATTCATTTAACGACTGGGTTACCAACTGAACAGCTGCAGTGATTTCACTTAACAACCACGGCAAGAAAGTTGTAAAATGGAGGAGCAAAACCCACAGAACAACTGTCTCCCTTAGCAGCGGAAATGTGGGGCTTAATTATGGTCATAAGTCGAGGACTGGCTGTATTTTTGGTCAAAGCTGAATTAAGTGCAGCAGATTAGTTAGAGTAACTACCATATTTTTTGGCGTATAAGACGCAATTTCTCCACACACTCCCCAAAAAAGTGAGTAAAAGGTCTGTGTGTCTTATACAATGGATGTTGCCGAAACCCGTCGGCCATTTTTTGGCCTCCACGTGCCCCATTTTCTGGCCTTTTTCAGTCCCATTTTCGGGGGGATTTTCAACCCGTTTCCCAGGGCTTTTTCCAGAAAAAACGGGCTGAAAAAGCCCCCAAAACAGACCACAAAAAGCCATTTAATTCCATGTATTCCATCTCTTGGTATCTAACTATTATTTCACTTCCTGCCTTCCCTTCATCAACGGACAGTAGAATGAAGACAGTAAAATAATGGCCAAATATAGGTACACAGAACTTCAGCCATAGCTGATGTGAAGCGGTAAGAGAGACCACTATTTTAGCAGGAGGTTCATTTTCTTAGGAATGCGAAATTTTGTCTTGAAAGAACAGGGACAGAGTAGAGTAGAGTAGAGTATAGCGTAGAGTAGAAATGAATTGGAATGAAATGGAATGGAGTTGGGAATGGCAATGGAATAGGAATCGAATGGGTAGGGTAGAGTAGAGTAGAAATGAATGGGAATGGAATAGGAATCGAATGGATAGGGTAGAGTAGAGTAGCGTAGCGTAGCGTAGAGTAGAGTAGAGTAGATTAGAGCAGAGTACAAATGAAAT
>JAEANM010027647.1:0-10509 GCA_017656035.1 Myanophis thanlyinensis | reverse complement strand
ATAGAATAGAATAGAATAGAATAGAATACTTGGAAGAAACCTTGGAGATCTTCTAGTCCAACCCCCTTTCCAAGGCTGGTGACCTTATGGTGACCAGATAAAAGAAGGACCATCTCCCCTACCCAAAGAGTTAATGGAAGGCAAGACAACAAGGGCCTGCATTGGTCACCCCCTTCCTTGTTTCTGGTATGGAGGGTGGGCTAAAGTCAAGGTTTGAACCCCCTTACCACGGAGGCCTTCCCCAATTTAGCCCTGCAAAGTTAAAATAATCAGAAGAACTGGCCTAATTAGAGAAAACATGTTGCCTAATTACACACACACATATATATATATTTGCAAACACGTTCCTTACTATACTACATTATTTTTTCAGTGATTGGAGCCTCCTGTGACCACGTGATGGCCATTTCTGACCTTTCCTGCTGGCTTCCCACAAAAGTCCCTGGAGAAGCCAGTGGGAAGCCACATTTTTCAGTGACATCGTAACTTCGACCCATCACTTACTGAAGTGCTATAAGTTGATGGCTACCTGTGTTTACTGCTACCTAGGCGTTAAAGGACTGTGCTTTCTATAGAAAGTAATAAATATTCATAGAGATCAAAGAACATCAGCTCTTGAAAACGTAATTCCTTCCATGCCTTATTTTGCATGCAAGACTGTGCCGCTAGCGATTTTTCTTTTTAACGCAGAGACTGCAAAGAGGGGGAGAGATAAAACAGTTTTCGGACAGCTTTAAGAGGCCCTGAAGCTTTGAGCTGGAACACATTTGATAGCTGGCTAACAAACGCCTTAAAAAGCCACCATTTATCATGCAAATGCAAAACACAGCTGCAGAATCCCACAAGTGGTTGTCCCATTAATTAAGCCCCCCTATTCCCAATCCTAGTAATAATCTTGTTATGGGGGGGGGGGGAGAAACAGCCCTGGTGTCTCTTTTAAGGTGGGGAAGGCACGTGGGCATTTGGGCTGCTCTCTCGAAAGTAAAAATAACCTCATTAATGCCAAGAAAATTGCAAACGTCGGCCCTCGCAACTGCGAGCCAACCGTAAGCCACCACGAGACCATGTCCTTCGCTCTGATTGCAAACAGCTGTGCTTGGTGGCAACCTTCCCCAAGGAAACTGCATTTCACAACTCTGCTCAGCCCTGTCCTTGAAAATCAGCTTCAGAAATGTGATTTGCCTTTTGCCTCGCCAGCAGTAACAGAAAGGAACAATCCTGCCTCAACGATGCAAGGCTGGGAACCATGGGCTGAGGAACATTTCCCCAGTCGTCTTTGCTACTGGTCAGGCCAGGGAGTTTTGCAAGAAGGTGGGTCAAAAATAAAAGTCAAATTGTGGGGTAAAACCATGTGATGGAAGCCCTACCATTTATTCTTGCCACATGGTTGGGGACCCTGACTTTTTTGCCCTCTACTGGATATTCCTTGGCCAGGGCCGTCTCCTTCCATTGGTGGCACAAACCAGCCTTCCTGAACGATTCTGGGAAATGAAATCCCACCCCAGTTGGCGAGAATTCGTGTGCGATACCACTGACTGGGACCAGTTTTCAAAATGACATTTTCTGCATGTTTTGGGGGGCCTTTAGGCTGGGGGTCCCCAACCTCCAGTCCATGGAACTGACACTGGGCCATGGCATGCCAAAAACTGGGCCTGCAAACAAGTGAAGCCCCATCCGTGGGATGTAGGCAGCATGTGAAACCACGGCCCCCCTGATCCACGGAAAAATCCCTCTCCATGGAACCGGTCCCTGGTGCCGAAAAGATTGGGGCCACTGCTCTCTACACCTCCTTTAAAAAACAATTATTGTTGGGAGATTCTAAAGCATGAATGGGTTAAGTAACCCACCCATTCTACATTTTTGTATTTTCTTGCCAAAAATCAAAAGAAAAACGGCAACCCTCTTGTTTGGTAATTTGGTGGCTGTGCCCTAAGGTGGTTTTGCAATCAAAGAAGGGAGCAAGTCAAGGAGAAAGAATGAAACCAGGATCCATAGGAAGAAGGGGCTGAGTTGTGAGCAGCAGATCACGTGTGTGTACGTATGTGTGTGGGTGTGTGTGTGTTTGTGTATCCCAGAAAAGGACATGGTTTTCTGATCTCCATCAGAGCATTTGAAGTTTGTGAGACGGCAAGAGAATGCTTAATAGAAAATACATGGTTTTTTTTTTCTATAAAGCATGCTTTTCTGCTCACTTTACAGAAAATGCATGTTAAGTAAGAAGCAAAAGTATCAGGAATGCTTGGCACAGATATAATAGAGCCGCATTTGTGTCTCTTTAGCCTTAATTCTTACATCATTCCTTTGTTATAAAACTGCTCCAGAGGGATCTTTACCGGATTTTCAATGGAGCAAAATTTAAAGGAACAGGAAACAGATTCAGATAATCAGTAGCTCTGGAACTTAGTTGCTGCACTGCGAGGATTTGTCTGGCAAACAATACAGAACACACAATAACAGAATGGGAAGGGCCCATGGAGATCTTCTAGTCCAACCTCTTTCTCGAGTAGAAGACTCTGTGCCAGTCCAGAAAATCTCTGGCTTTTCAGTCTAACAGCTGAAAAATCCCTTGCCGAGGAGACTTTTTACTGTCACCCTTACACAAGATTAAAAACCCCAAATCCCAATTCTAAGATGGAAAATCACACATGTATTCATTTTATTTTAAATATTTGGAGCCATTTTTAATCCAGATCATTTTGCCTTTAAGTTACAGATAAGTCAAAGGTTTTTTAATATCACCAAGTCTTTGTTTTCTGTGGATAGCTACACCAAAATGGTTTTTTTTTTTAACTTAGCCTCAGTTATTTCAGTGTGTGTATGTGTGTGTTTGTGTTTGTGTTTGTGTGTGTTCATTAGAAATAGACAATCTTTGGGGGGTTGGCTTTTAGCAGAGGGTCATAGTCCAATAAGCGGAAGGGAACAGAAGAAAACCAAATACTGTATGGAATGAATTAAAATGCAATTTAAATAACTGAATTCCATAAGTATATTTATATATCAATGCAATTTTTTCCTCATATCTTTAATAACTTTCCCCTTCAATCCTATTACGCATTGCAATTCTTTTATTTACAGCAGTGCTTCTCAAACTTGCCAACTTTCAATTGTGTGGATTTCAGCTCCCAGAATTCCTGGCAGCTTGGGGGGGTGGGGGATTCTGGGAGACGAAGTCCGCACATTTTAAAATGGCCAAGTTTGAGAAACAGTGACTTAGAGGGACTCTTCAGGAGAACCCAGCCCTGAGTGAAGGTTACCTTGTCTCCTGGCTGTGGTCGCATGACGGACACCCGGTCGTAACCTTTCCTCAGAAGAACCCAGAGGGCATCCAGCTTTCCCTGTAAAACAAGGAAATGGCATCATATATCCGTTGCAAGATTGGCACAAGACAAATCAGCTTGCAAAAGAGCCAGTGCGCAAAAACACGTCATCTTTTTCATTAATATTATAACATTAGAAATCAAAACACCACTTTGCTCGACATAAAAGAGAAAAAAGACACCCTCCATCTACGTACTAAAAACTATTGGGTTACTCTCTAAGTCTTCTTGTGGGGGGAACAGATATGTATTTAATTTTAGGTGCCCCAACACAGTCATTGAGATGATGTTGGGAAGGAATGCTAAGAATCGAAGCCTAACATTTCTAAGGGGCACCAGCTGGAGAAGGGTCTCTGAGCCATTCTGACTGCCCCCTCCCCACTTTTTCGGTGCTACCTGTGCCTGCTCTTCCAGAGGAATTTGTGGATTATGGACAAATCCCAGTTTCTCACAAGGATTAGATCTGATCTATGTACTCCATCCAGCAAGGAGTCCCAAGACCACACTATATTCCTGCAAACATTAGATTGGTTGATTGGTTTCTAATATTTATACTTTGTTCCATTTTGGGGGGCGGGAAACAAGAAGATAAAGCATGCAGTACAAAAGAAAGAAAATCTAAGGAAGCAATAATGGAGGTATTGTCTTCTCATGCATGCTTTATGAGCTTCCTGGCTCTACCTGACCATAAATGCTGGGTTTGAAAGGTCCTCGACCTACACCAACAGAAATATCTTGAAGGTTTCCCAGGGTCCTTCACCAAACACTTGAGATGGAAATGCATCTTCCTCACCTCCCCATAAACAGAGGAACAAGTTGATGGTCAGTCTTCAAAAGGGTCACTTCTCTGAGGGTCACTCAAGCTAAGGAACCATCACGCCATAGCCAGGGGGATATTTGCAAAGGATGTTCAGTATGGGAAATAAGTAGGCAGCTACAACAAGCCAACTGGGTTGCCCAGAAATCCATGTTGCAAACCTCACTCAAGTGGGAGGGTTGTGGCTTTTTTTGCATAGCTCCCTTGCACCCGCAGACACGATTGTGGTGAATATAAACACAAAGAGAGCCCAGGCCTGTCTGTCTCATTTTTTCCGTGCTGCAACAGGCAGCCCAAAGGGTGCACAACACACCAGAGACAGCAGATGTCAGATTCCTGCTCCATCCTGTAAGCCTCACAGTGATTGATTGATCTATCTCTTAGCTGAAGAAGGAGAGGCTACTTCACTCCACTAAGATTCTTCAAACAAATGTGGATAAATAAATGAGCATGCCCTACAATGGCAATATTCCAGATTTCTTAGCTATAAAGGAGAAAATAACAATGGAAAATCATTTTGATAGGGAAAAAAAATGCTTTCTTCTTATTTTAAGATGTTCGTAGAGGCTGCTCTTCATCAAAATTCCCATCTGCAAGGCTTAATTTAAACCAGGTCCTGTGTCCCAGAATGTCATTTTGGTACCAAATTTCTCTTTGTTGCTACAGCAGTTTTTAGAGCCTACAAGAAAATGTGCAAAGTCTTTTTTTAAAAAGGCTCATAGAAGAGAAAGGACATAGAAGCACAAAATGTGTGCATTGGAAGAACCTTATGGGTTATCTAATCCAAGCCTTGTCTTGGAATAGGGATCCCAGGAATGGTCCAGAGCAAGAGGCCATCTAGGACTACTGATGTAGACCAGAGGTTCTCAGCCAGAGTCCCTAACAGCCCAAGAAGCCGCAGCTGATGGATGCAGGATGGTGGTGGAGTTCACCCATGATGTAACATTAAAGGCAGTTTCTTTTCTCTCACTTCAGGGTCCAACATCTCAACTGGTTCATTGCTGTGTCTGGGTTGAGAAAGCCCAGGAGCTTGTTGGATCCAGGAAAAGAGGACTGTTTGAAGGATGTAGACTCTCCCAGGGTCCAAGCAGAAAAGCCTTGGAGGACAGTGTCCAAATGGACGGGAAGGGGACATGCCTTCACTTGGCCTAGATTGGCCGATGGAAGCTGGCTGATCACCCAAGTCATCTGACAATCCCATCAGCAAAAAGACTGGTGAAACACATCAAAGTGTTGGCTTTCTAGGGAGAAGACCTTGAGGAACTCCAAAGCTGTTGGCCTAGACCTGCTTCTGGGGTGGGTTGGTGAGAAGATGAAGGCCACATGATAGAAGAGGGATGCGGCAGAAAAACGAAAGCAAAACATGGCGGGATAGTGGGGATGTGTGAACTCAGGGCACGTAAATAGTTTGAATTTAGTTTGGAAGCTAACATGTGGACATGTGCAACAGCATTGCAGGAAAAATAGGAAAACCTGCTGGTCTTGGAATTCAGCTACCAAAATATAAAGTTTATTTTTCTTCCCTTTTTAAAGGAATAATATTCTAGTCCTTCTACAACATTGGAATCTTGAGGTCCCAATAAATGGCTGGATTGAGTTTCTAGTGAACTTTTGTGACCTTCACAATTCCTTGTTTTTTTCCCAAGGTCTGGCAGAAGCAGAATTAATTATGCAAAGCCAAGCAAAAACCAAAAG
This sequence comes from Myanophis thanlyinensis, assembly GCA_017656035.1. Classification (NCBI taxonomy): domain Eukaryota; kingdom Metazoa; phylum Chordata; class Lepidosauria; order Squamata; family Homalopsidae; genus Myanophis; species Myanophis thanlyinensis. Next base: position 4,680 of record JAEANM010027647.1, on the reverse strand, counting down.
AAAAAGAAGTTAAAAAAATATATATTCGTGCTAGAAATGCCTAATTTATGCATGCCACAAAGGCCAGCTTTTCTTGGCCCAAGAGGCTGATATTTTTAGGACCATCTTGATCCTAATGCAGTATAAGCAGTGCCGCTGGTTCAGTTCTGGGTGAATATAAAAGGAAATATCAATCTAAAATATAATATATGAATATAAAAGGAGGGGGGGAAATGACATTGCTATAGGCGTATACTGCAGGCCACCCAAGCAAGCAGAAGAAATAGATGAACTTTTTGCTAACCAATGAACAAATGTATGTAACACATGTCCCTTACATGCATTACAATTCCTCCTGCCCAGTTTCTCACAAGACCATGTCAACGTCCACCCTGGAAGTTAGACAGAAGAGTTGGTCACCTGCCCATTGTAGGATAATGCTATGAAGTAGCCTTCAGCATCAGGCAGGGGAATCCAGAAACAAGTCAATCCTTGGATGGGACCAGAGACAACCGGCTGGAAGAGACGCCTTACCCTGCGCCAAATTCACAGTCATTGTGGACAAACACATGTTCACCTGGAGAGCTATTTTTATATGCACATTTAATCATAGCTTGTTTCCATGCTATTTTTGCAGGATGGGGTGGGGAGAAGACTGGTTGTTTTCCAGAGGTGGTACGGCACCAAAAAAGATTAAATCAGAAGTTGATCTGATAAACAGAAAAGCCCCTTTGTAGCCAAAGGGGGCATTCTGCATTTCTCTCTTTGGCTGGCTGTGTTCAGACTGTCAAACACAGCTATGAATTTGGCTCGACACACTGAGAAGTGGAAGCAAGCTTGCAAATAAAGCTGTTTGACTTTGTCTCTTGTTTTAAATTCTGTTAAGCTTGGAAACAGGCAGGATTCCAGGTAATCCCTCCCTAGAAGATGTTTTGAGCAGACAAGGATTCCAAATCCAAGTTTATTTTATAAGTTTGAGGGGTGGGGTGGGGGGCAGGCAGAGGACTCAAACAGTGGGAGGACAGGCCTTAACCCCTTCCTCTCCAATCACTCTCCTACATTTTTCCTTTCTCCTTCCTCATTACCAGGGTTACAAAATAAATCCAGCACGGTGGCAAGAAAGAGAGTTTAGCTAAGGAAAGAAAACTGGTACAAATACATTGATTCTAGGAAAGCTCTGAAGAGAGTGACTAACTATTTGTCTAAAGTGGGAAAGTGTTTCCTGTCTAAGCAGGGGGTTGGACTAGAATAGGGGTCTCCAACCGTGGCAACTTTAAGACTTCAACTCCCAGAATTCCTCAGCCAGCTTTGCTGTGGACTTCAATTCCCAGAATTCCTCAGCCAGCTTTGCTGGCTGAGGAATTCTGGGAGTTGAAGTCCACAACTCTTAAAGTTGCCAGGGTTGGAGACCCCTGGACTAGGAAACCTCCAAGGTTGATGCAAGTACAAGAGGGCAATTGCGGTATGGACAACTGCGATAAGCAAGGATGAAGTCCTGCATGCTTCTTTTAGACACCATTTGCATGGAGATGTCTCAATATACACGGAATCTTTATTATCGCCTTAATAAACCCAAACGGCAAAGAGACCTACCTTGATGGGAGAATACCACTTCTGCGGTGAAGAGGACCTGCGCATACCGCTCCCAAGAATCCTTGGCTCTGGGAACTCATACTCTTGTTCTGGCATCTTGACTCGGGCGTTCTTGGCCTTCTCCAACTTGGCCCCTTCTTCGGTCGATCCCTTTTCTCCCCAACGAACCTGAATGGGAAATATTTGATCTCAAGCTCTTCTCCAATGACTCCACCCAGAGCTCTCTAAGGAGACGTGGAGATGGGTAACGTCGCGTGGGATTTTGCTTCAGAGGCTCTTTGATCTCATCAAGTTCACAAATATGGAAGGACTACACTGGAGACTTGGGAGCAACAGACCAATGAAAAACCTTGACTTCACAAACTCAAGACTTGGAGATGATCTCCAGAGCTCTTCCAATTTTGCTAGTTAATTGCAATCTCTCTCTCTCTCTCTCTCATATCCTGGCCCTAAAATTCCTGGAAGCCTAGAAGAGTGAAAGCTGTGATACTTTAGTAAGAACCCCTCTCTGGGAAGGCTGTCTTCTATCAGGGATGGGAATATTTTGTTGTGTGTCACCTATTGCTTACTACATGTACATGCCACCCCATCTTGCCTAGAGGTGATTCTAGGCACTTTATAACCATAACATCCACAAGATAAAACATCAAAACGCTAAAACAATAAATGTGCCTTTGTTTTCCCTAAGCAAATTAAAGCTATGCTGGTGGCCAGTAAAGGGAGAAGAAGGGAGCAATGCGGACGCCTGCTAGTAAGATACGGCTGGGTGTGGGATGCTGGCATTGGAAAGAGGTGCCCTCTTCCTCCCTGAAAGGATGGGGCCCTTGGGGACATGCAGAATGGGGAGCAGGGATGTAGTTTTGTTCATAGTCCTTGACTCTCTTTGTTCCCTCCCTACAAGAAAGTGGCACCGGGGTTCTGCTGAGGACAGGAGATGAGCAGATGCAGCCGAGGGCAGGGTCAAATGCACCATCGGTTTGGAGTCATTGTGTTCCCAGAAGAGACCGAAGTTCAGCTCTCCATGAATTCCATTCACCGTCCATGCAGATTCTCAATCATCCAGGTCATGGTTGTTCCAAAGTTGCTTTTCCAAAAGGCAACTGGATTGTTTTCCTTGAAACTTGAGCACTGAACTTCATATTCATTGAACCCAGGGCTATTCAGATAAACTTGGTTCAAGTAGATGGTGTGGCCTCCATTCATAAACTGGGTTGTGGGGAATTCCAGAAACAGGGGCCACCCTACCTCCATCCGCTTAATGCCTCCAACTCCACGCCCACCATAATAGGAAGCATCTACTGTTGGCCACTTCTTCTTGGGAAGTCCATCATCATCTTCCTCCTAAGACAGACAGAGAGAGAGAGAGAGAGAATATGGGCATCAACATTGGACTATCAGAACATCATCTAATCCTTGGATAGAAAGAAGTTGAGAAGAACTCCGTTTACATTTCAAAATAAAAATCTTCTGGCCTATCATTGTTTATTCAGCCATTACTTTATTGATTATCAGAAAAATTAGACATTATTTTGGAGTTCATGTCGGCTTTTCCTAAGAAATAACTCTTCCCAAGTTTTATTTATCCTCTGAATGCAAACTGTCTGTTTGTCCCCCTCTTTCTCCTAAATGAAAAGCCAACTCGAAAGAGCTCCCAGTGAATTAGCAAAGCATACTATTCAGAGCACGTAGCTACATTTAGGCGTGTGTGTCCCATTTTCTACTTCATAAGGGAAATATTTGGAAGACCAAAGCCAGCAGAATTTCATTTCCCCACGATGGAGATGCCCAAAAGCATTTTGGCTCAGAGGTTTTGCCAACTCCTCTGGACACGTTTCTGACCATAGCTTGCATATATGGGATTTGTCCAGCAAGAAAGAAAGCACAACCTTGGAATATCGAGACTTATTATTTTATTTATTTACTTATTTTGCTGAATGACTTACCTCTGGAAGTTGTGAATGCTCCATCACTGGAGGCATTTAAGAAGAGACTGGACAGCCACTTGTCTGGGATGGTGTTGGTGTAGGGCAGTGGTGGGATTCAAATAATTTAACAACCAGTTCTCTGCCCTAATGACCAGCTGAACCAGCAGTTCTCCAAACGGCTTAGAAAGTTAACAACTGGTTCTAGTGATTAGGTGAGAACTGGTTGAATCCCACATCTGGTCTAGAGTCTCCTGATTGAGCGAGACCCCTTCCAACTCCGTTATTCTGTTATTCCATTTCCAAAGTGACCCTCTAGGGACCCATTACTTAATGGCTTGTCTTTGTGTTGTTTTAAAAGCCAAAAATAGATTTTGCTGCTAAAGTTAAAAGAGGTACCAGAACACCCTTCCCAGCTTCCTGGTGCCTAGATGTGCTGACCAATGAAAACAGCGAGGGATAACGGGACTTGTAGGCCAAAACATCTGGAAGACCCCACAGCGAGAAAGGAAGTTTGAGTTTGTCTTGGCAAGGGTTCAAAACAACCCACATGTTTATTGACAGGTGCTAGCAAGCAGACCAAACATCCCTTTGAAGGTCCTTTCTCAATCTGCTACCAACGTGTCTTTGCAATATATATTTTTTCCTACTACGTCCTTCTGCGGCACCTCCATTTCATCCTCAGTCCGTGAGTTAGGCTGGATTAAGGGCTGATACTGGTGATAGTTACAGATACACATAAACAGAGTTGGAAGGAACCATCTAGTCCAACTCCCCTGCCCAAGCAGGAGAGCCTACCCCATTTCTGATAGGTGTCAGCCCTCCAGTCTCTTCTTGAAAGCCTCCAGGGATGAAGCTCCCACAACTTCCAAAGGCAATTTCGGGACGATGTTGTCTGACAGCCCCGAGGGTTCGAGCCTTCTCTGTGGCTGCGCCCTCCATGTGGAATGAACTGCCCCCGGAGATTCGGACCATTGTTGACCTCCAGACCTTCCGGCGCGCATTAAAAAACCATTTATTTCAACAAGCTGGTCTGGCCAATACTTAGCGGGAATTCTAAATTTTAAATTCTAAATTTTAAATTTTAAAATAAATTCATTGTATTTTTAAATTGGTTAGAGGTTAAAATTTTATTTTTAATCGGGTCTGGGCCATTGATTTAATCTGTTCTTAATTGTATTTTAAC
>JAEANM010027646.1:0-10509 GCA_017656035.1 Myanophis thanlyinensis | reverse complement strand
CTTTGACTTTTTCCCATATTCCAATTAAAGCCTCCCTAATTTGGTGTCGAAAAAAATACGAATGAATTTTATTTCTGTTCTTTTTGTTTTAACTGCCTTTTCCTGTCATAAGGCAGGAAACTCCTACTGTTTAAGCAGTGGTGGAATTCAAATTTTTTTACTACCGGTTCTGTGGGCGTGGCTTGGTGGGTGTGGCTGGGGGGGGGTCATGTGACTAGGTGGGGCAGTTTCTGTAAGCAGGGCAAACAACACCAGGATGTTTCTTTCCTGCCTTCCTTATAGGATTAACCCTGTAAAGTGGGAAAGAAAACAAAAGGAGATTTCTTCTAACAACCGGTTCTCCGAACTGCTTGGAAAATTTACTATCGGTTCTAGCGAATCAGCTAGAACTGGCTGAATTTCACCTTTGCAGTATACACAGTTAAAACATGTTGACAAAACAGTATGCCTGGGTGCATTAGCACATTCAAAGTTCCCTGCAAATTTATTTCACACATTTAAATGGCTGCCCATCTTAACAAATAACCCTAGGCATACAACAACAACAACAAAAGGTTAAAAACGTGATGTAGGGAAACCTCATGAAACAACAATGTAAAAATAGTTGAGACATCTCAGGGAACTTGCCAAGGTGAGACAAAGACATCCTTAGTCTCATCCAATTTCCTTGACAGTCCTGCTTGGGTTAGGGATAGTGACAGGTTTACTCCTAGGATTAGATGGTTTGCAAAGACCCAAGAGACTTGTTGTCATTTCTTACTTCAGACCAGTCCTTCCAGCTAGGTGTGTTCCTGACTGAGACCTCTAATTCTATATATGAATATAAGATAAATAATGTATACAGCAGATGTATTTTTAATATTTTAATAACTACGTATACAACGTAGTTATTTTTCTGTTCAATCACTCTGATTTTCAAAGACTTCCTGAACAAGTCTAACCTTCTAACCCTGCAGTTTTCTTGGCAAGATTTTTTTCAGAAGTGGTTTGCCAATGCTTCCTTCCTAGGATTGAGAATTACTAGCCTTCCAATTTTGCCTTAGCCATTGCACTACTCTGGCTCTCATAATATGCTGTACTTTTTGGTGTAAAAGACACACTTCCCCCACAAGAAAAGTGGGTGAATATATCTGCGGTCTTATACAGCGAATGTTGCCAAGGCCCTGCCCACCCACTGGCTGTTTTTTGGCCTCTGCATGCCCTGTTTTCGGGCCTTTTTTCGGCCTTCTTCAGGGCTTTTTCCGGCCTTTTTTTGAGGCTTTTTTGGGCCTATTTTCAGGGCTTTTGGGGGGGAAATGGGCTGAGAAAAGCCCCCCAAATGGGCCCAAGCCTCAAAAACTGGCCCACAATGGCCTCAAAAATAGGCCACAAAAGCCTCAAAAATGGGGCAAAAAGCCTCAAAAAATGGGCTGAAAAATTCCTCAAAATGGGTCCCAAAGCCTCAAAATTAGGTTCCCCAAACCCTCAAAAACAGGCCCCAAAAGCCTAAGAAACGGGCCTCAAAAATGGGCCCACAAAGCCTCAAAAACAGTTCCCCAAAAGCCTCCAAATCAGGTCCCAAAATCCTCAAAAACGGGCCAAAAAAAGGAAGCCAAAACTTTTTTCTTGTTGTTTTCCTCTTCTAAATCTAGGTGCATCTTATATGCCGAAAAATACGGGTATATATATATATATGTGTGTGTGTGTGTCTATTTGCATACAAGTTGGGGTAGGATTTGCAACAGCTTCCATGCCTTACAAATCCAGCAACTTTCTCACCCACTAAAAATGAAAAGAAACTATTAAAGTTGAATGCAAAAGAAAGACGCAAATATTTACATTCTTATAGGATCTCGCTGGCAGTCGCCTTCTCAACTATGGATAGCCATGGTGCTGAATTATACTCAGTCAGTAGCATGTTTGCAAGCCAAAATAGTCCACGCAGTCAAACCATAAGTACCAAGGTTTACTTTCTCAATCCAAATTGTCAAATGACTCCCACACCACCATCTTATAGGTGTTTCATCAAAAACAACTCTTGCCATTTTCAGCAGGGTTTTCTCACTACAAATGGCAACGGGGTTGTATTAACCCAGAGTTAATATACTAGTTAATATACCAGGGATTCATTGGAAACATGTGATTAATCCATCGTAGCTATTTTACCCAACTAATGTAACAAACACCTTTGCTTTATTAGTCTTTTGCATTTTAGTATTTAATGGCTGCGGGCCTCAGAGTTTAAGGATAGATATTATAGTATAGTTAGGCCATGCGTAACTGACAGATTGGATACCAAATTGTGATTTTAATATAGATTTTCAAATCTTAAACATGAATGTGATTCTGAATTCCCTTCTTTTGTACGGTTGTTCAAAACATCAAACCCTAAAGCCTTAAAATACCCTAAACCAGTGGTGGCGAACCTTCTACTTACCGAGTGCTGAAAAGTATGAGCTTTGCGCATGCCATCCACACTTGTGTGCAGCTCCTCCACATGCACTGTATGCGCAACCGCACATATGTGCATGCATGCAGCTTTTGCATGTGCAATGCATGAGAGCTGCGTGCAGGCACTCATGTACACATGAGCAATCGTGTGTTCATGTGCAGGGGAGCTCTGAAGACCAACTGGATTTCCTGCTGCAATTGTGCACATGCACAGTGGAGGCCTGAAGACCAGCTGGGTCTCTGCAATCGTGCATGTATGCATGCACCATTGCATGTGCATGCTCAGCTGGAGGTAAGTTGGCTGATAGCTTGTGTGCCCAGCCATCTCGGCTCTGCGTGCTACCTGTGGCACCTGTGGCATAGGTTCGCCATCATGGCCCTAAACCAATCCAAACAAGCACACTAACCTAGCTCAGCACTAAGTGTGGTAGCCATTAGGTTCTCAATAGTCCAACACTTTGATGGTGCATCAGGATCACCTTATGAAATTGAATTCACCCATTTTCTAAAAGGGAATGTGGCTGAAAATTAACGGCTGCTGTATTTTTGCGGGCATTATTTGATTCATTCAGCCTTGGGTAATAGCCATTAGTTTAAATATAGCAGACGCTCAATACGATTGTCCTCCGTGTTGAATCATTAGCTCCCCGTAACACAAAAGTGTCTTTCGGCACAATTGTTAATGTTTTCCCTGTCGTTGTTATCTGCTGTTTTACAAAAGTGCAGCTCTGTATCCCTGAATCCAAATTAGAAACCAAAAAGCACGTCAAAAGTAAAATGTTACTATAGGCCAACAGAACAGCAAGAGATATAGTGGATCACAGACCTAATGTTGCAATTGTAATTGTTTCCTATTTCACAGCATTGTTTATAAAGAGGCAAACTGGCTGACAGCATGAGAGGCAGGATGCTATAGAGCAGTGATGGTGAACCTCTTTCTTACTGAGTACCCAAAAGTACATTCTTTGCATGTGCCATCTGCACTTGCGTGCGGCTCCTCCATATGCGCTGCATGTGAAACCGCACCATCTGCACCTGCATGCAGCTTTTGCACGTGCAATGCACGTGTGCTGTGCACAGGCACTCCACACACGAGCAATCGCATGTGCATGCTCAGCTGGAGGTAAGTTGGCTGACAGCTTGTGTGCCCAGCAAGATGGCTCTGCATGCCACCTGTGCTATCCGTGCCATAGGATTGCCATCATGGTTATAGAGGTTGGGGCTTGGGGCCAGATTTCATTCCACTCAGTCCTGGAAATATGCTCAGTTATTCTGAGTCAGTCACATCCTTTCAGTTCAACACAACACATGGAATTGGTGATGTAGAGAAAAAAATGGGAGCATCAATGTACAGTATGCGATTGCACAAAATAGATGTTTCACGTATGAAACAAGTTCATTTTCCTTTGTTAATACAGTACACAGACAAAGATGGCCCAATATAAATTGTTCTTAACTCAAAGACTTGATTTGCATCTCCCATTTCCATTACACCTCCAGAAATTGAAAGTTGACCCTGATCTCAATCCAGAAGACAGGATGATATCCTCGGGTGCAGTGTTTCTCAGCAACCTCAGCAACCTTTAAGATGTGGGGCTTCAACTCCCAGAATTCCCAGTCACCCAATAACTAAGAGCCATTGGAAGTTCAAGAAGAACAGGCCTATCAGTAATTATCAATAGATAATTATCAATAGATAACAAGCCAGTTAATCTTGGGTAATGTGAAAAGGCACCAAGTACAGATGTTTTAGTTAATTGACTCATTCTTGTCACCATATTGCCATCTATGTGTAGAACTGTGATGGCGAACCTATGGCATCTTGCTGGGCACACAAACTGCCAGCCAACTTATTTCCTGGTAAGCATGCACATGGGATTACGCATGCATGCATGCATGATTGCAGAGACCCAGCTGGTCTTTGGGCCTCTGCTGTGCATGCACATGATTGCAGCAGGAAATCAAGCTGGTCATCGGAACTCTCCTGCGCATGCACACAATTGCTCATGTGTGCATGAGTGCCTGCATGCAGCGTGCATGCATTGCATGTATAAAAGCTGCATGCATGCACAGATGGTGCAGTTGCACATGGAACACACATGAAGCCGCACGCAAGTGGGATGGCATGCAGAAAGCGCATACTTTTCGGCACTCGGTAAGTAAAAGGTTTGCCACCGCTGGTGTAGAAAATAACAGGGCTGCATGGGAGCTATACTTATGAGTAAGGCTGGGATATTATTTTCATTTTAGGCAGCCAAAAACTCTCGACCTGGCTCACCTAAAATGTTTCACGGGAAAAAAAATGGGAAGCAAAAGAGGTATTTTGTTGAGAAACAGAGCAAGTGACCGTTGCCATGTAGATATGGGAAGGACCAAGACATTTTTTTTTGCCTTTTATCTCCTTGGCCATATCCTTATCACATGTACAATCTATAATGATGACATCTGACAGTGTTCAAAAGGATACTCAGAGTAGTATTTTTTTCTTTAGTTGTTTGCAGGTTAATTAGCTTCCCTACCATGCAAACCTAGCCAAATCCCTGCCAAATTACACTTTGTTTGTCACAACGAGGTGACAAATTCAGTGCCTTCGACAAAGCTCCGTTTGTTTTTCTGATGTTGTCCCCACAAGAAGAGTTTTCTAAACTGGAGGGAGGGGGGCAACCCTGCTTCACCATCTGCTGGAAACCTAATTTTGAATGCAGAAGAGAAACGTGCCTTACAATGGAGCCTGTAAAAAGTTGTAAATGATTTAAATGCATTCATATGTTCCCCGCAGAACTGAGCATGCATCTGTGCCGCCTCCTCATGTTACAGACACAAATCAAGTGGAAAGTACCCAGTGTTGACTAGCAGACTGTCCCTCGGATGACAATTTCCCTGTACTACTTTAATTATTTTGTGGGGGGGATGGCTCTGCCTGTTTTTGGTAGGCCGCTCTGCCTCGCAGCGATCATTTGACAGCATTTCCTTTCCGTTTGCTTTCCAAAACTCTTCATCAGCTTCATGTAAATATAGCTCAATCAGCCCATGAAGCAGACAAAAGTGAATCAAGTCCAGGAATACAGAAGCATCACTGCAGCTGGGCTACTTGGGGTTTCCAAGCCTTATTGTCCCATATGTTCTGTTTCAGGTCTCCAAACACACGAAAGCATACTTGGCTGTATGCCACAACTAATGGGGAGATAAGCAACCCACTGGCTGAGAGCCCAGAATGCTATCTCCATTAAAACAAGGCTTGAAAGCAACTCACAGAATTCTCCAAATCTTTCTACATGGCTGACTTAGGAAACTGTTGTTTCCTGCAAAGTTCCCCTCCCTTCACTCCTCCTATAAGCTCTCCAGGAGGGGCCAATCATTAGCCACCTGTAATCTATTTTCTTCTCTGGCCCTGCTCCCTCCTCCTCTCAGCCCTACACATACGCACATCAGGGACAGCCTCCCCTTGTTCTTCCTCACTGTTCCCTGACTCAGATGCCCCCTGGTGGCCAACAGGCCTCTCTAGTCCCCACTCTGATTCCGAACAGCCCCCGGAGTCTTCCTCAGCCTCCAGGGCAGTCCCATCGTGTTCATCGCTGTCAGATTCCACCAACGGCTCAGCCGGCCGCCGTTGGGCCACAACACCATAGTCCATGATCCAAGATAATAGGCAATATTTAGAAATGCTTTTGTACAGGACAATTTGACTTACATTTTCTGGACATTTACTAGAAGATGATGTGTAACAGGTTCTTCAGTTACAATGTTCTGCAACGTGCATCTATCCAGGAACCAGAGAATTCCAGATGTACCCTTGATAATCTTTCCATACTATCTATGATGGGCAAGCCCATTGACTCAGAACAAGCCTTTCTAAGTTTCATTGATAGGAGTGTTTTTGTTGCAATTATAATAAAGTTAGCCCAAGTAGAAGTAAATGTACCTGATTATGTTTTTCTATTTAATTCCTTGCAATGTTAACATCCCCTATGCATTTATACAAGTGTTTAGTGGAGTATATTCTGATTCCTTCCCTGGTGTGGGCATCTAAAACCAATAGGCGTTGGGCAGGAAGATCTTCCTAGAGACCATTGAAAGTAGTTAACAAAGGACTTTTTCCTCTGAACTATTATTATTTATTAAATTTATATATTAAATATATTAAATCTCCACACAAGAACTTAAGGTTGACATCCCACAGCTCATAGAGTGAAAAATTATACATTGCTGTAGTGAATCCTACCACAAATCATTCCAAGGTATGGTGTAGATGATTCAAGATACAGAGAGGGATAAATCTCTCGAAGCCCCTGGATTATGACTGAAATCAACCTCCAAGTCTACAGAAAGCCAACCTAGTACATTCTAATCATCATCATCATCATCATGATCATGATCATCATCATCATCCAGAATGTGGTTGCACAACACTGTAGACCAGAATCTGTTGAGCCCCCGTTTTGTAAGCAAACATTAACACTGTACAAATGCAAAGCTACGGAACTCGGTCTCAGATTTGGGGACCTCATTAGGTTAATCTGATGTCTATCTCTCTCTATCCCCCCTTTTAATTCACTCCTCTAATGGTTAGATTTGTCTAACAATTGAACATGCAGATCATCCAGAGTAATGCTGGCAACCACACTCAAGGATGTTAATAGATGTAACTATATATGATAGATTAGATGTGAAACCTATTTCACAATAGGCTCTATTGCTAGAGCGATTAAAGTAAATTGCAGTTTTGGTTTATTGGAAACAATTTTTACTCCCTGCCACAGTTAATGCCAAAATAACCATTTTCAGATCAGTTGATAGCCCAAATTGCAAGAGTTACTAAACAGTATATTTCTTAATTGACTGTCTACAGATGTAAATTGTATGAAGCTTACTAAGGCAGTCTACTAAGGGATCGACTGTCAAAATTTTCTTGGTGGGCTGAGATTATTGAAACAAGAGATTATCAGATACTGATCTATCATAATCAATGGCCATGGACATGTTTGGCTAAGACGCTGAGCTTGTCGATCAGAAAGGTCGGCAGTTCGACGGTTCGAATCCCTAGCGCTGCATAATGGAGTGAGCTCCCATTACTTGTCCCAGCTTCTGCCAACCTAGCAGTACGAAAGCATGTAAAAAATGCAAGTAGAAAAATAGGGACCACTTTGGTGGGAAGATAACAGTGCTCTGTGTGCCTTTGGTGTTTAGTCATGCCGGCCACATGACCACGGAACCGTCATCAGACAGCGCTGGCTCTTCGGCTTAGAAACGGAGATGAGCAGCGCCCCCTAGAGTCTGGGGGGACGACTAGCATGTATATGCAAGGGCGACCTTTACCTTTATCCTTTTTGATCCAGTGAGTGACTCCAATATTGTCTATCCATCCATCCCCCTTTTTTTGCGGGGCTAATCTATTGGCAAAACTGATCGCAGACATATCGTTCAACGCCACATTTTGTCACTACCATGGCAGCAGATGAAATGTCCCCTCTGAAAAATAGGTAAGCCTGATTAGGCTCTGAAAGAACTTCAGAAAAACAAGGACTAAATGTCCGCGATAGAAAATGTCTGGTTACTACAGGGAATAATTCAACACAAGAAAACTATAATGCCAGCCTTGGGAATAGCCTCGGGGAGGCTTGTTCCTGAAAGCCCTTGCATGACAAACAAGACAGTATCACAGCAGGCAGGGAAGATTTGGGGTTAACTTTTCCAAGCCAAGATTAAAAATATTTACTAGATGAGTAGAGATTCAGAATCCTTCTCCTCTCCTCTCCCTCCTCTTAAGGTAAGCCATGTTCATTAAGCTTACTAAACTTTGTCCCAATCCTAAATTTCAAATCCTTCAAAACCAGAAGGCGGATGATGAGAATTTAGCGCGGGGGAGAGGAAGGTGGGGGGGGGGAGCGCAAGGTAAGCACTTTGAAATTTCATTTGTTTTGGGAGGAGAATCAATACTTGCCTAAATTAAATTAAATTAGTCTATTGGAAAGAGGATAAGGCTTCAGCTTAAGCCTCTCTTGCTGAAAATCGGTGGGCCGTGAAAGTGTTTCTTGGATCATACCCACTGTATTCTCAAACGTTGTGATTCAGGGAAGAGTAGCAGAAGGATTCTGTTTGCTTTGGAAAATGACCCGTAAGAAGTGCTTTGAACCTCAGATGAACCTCTCTGCTTTTTCCCGGGAGCATGATGTTGTTGCTAGTCAAGATGTCGTGTCCTACCCATCATGACCCCATGGACAACGTTCCTCCAGGCCTTCCTGTCCTCCACCATCCCACGGAGTCCATTTAAGCTCACGCCGACTGCTTCAGTGACTCCATCCAGCCATCTCATTCTCTGCCTTCGTCCCCTTCTTCTTCTTTGGCCCTCCATCGTTCCCAGCATTCGGCTCTTCCTTCTCCAGGGAGTCCTTCCTTCCTTCCTTCTCATGAGGTGGCCAAACTATCTGAGTTTCATCTTCAGGATCTGGCCTTCCAAAGAGCAGTCGGGGTTGATCTCCTCTAGGACTGACCAGTTTGATCGCCTTGCAGTCCAAGGGACTCGGAGGAGTCTTCTCCAGCAGTTCAAAGGCCTCCATTTTTTGGCGCTCAGCCTCCCTTATGGTCCAACTTTCACAGCCATCCATTGCAACTGGGAAAACCATAGTCTTGACTATGCACACTTTTGTTGGCAGGGGGATGTTTCTGCTTTTTAGGATGCTGTCTAGCTTTGCCATGGCTTTCCTCCCCAGGAGCGTCTTTTAATTTCTTGGCTGCGGTCTCCATCTGCCGTGATCTTGGAGCCCAGGAAAAGGAGCATGATACCTTTCCTTAAGCTTCCAAAGGAGTCTGAAAACAGACATTCCTGCTTAAGGAAAGGGTATCATTTATTAAACAAGCATGACTTTAAAACAAATGAATTATTTTTGATGTATGTATGAAGCAAGGTTAATACCAATGGGCATCTGGCAAAGTAGATTTCTGTTTGCCATCAAACTTTGCTCTCCGTTTATATGTTATTCATAAAGGCTAGTTTATATTCGGTATCAAAAAGTAAATTTATTTTGGTTGAAATAAAATTATTCCCAGTGAGGAATAGTCTCTATTAGAGATGTTACTGTTCTCAACTTAAGGGGAACAAGAAGCAGAAAAATATATATAGCCTTTTCTGGCTTCCGGGCCCATCAACAATTGTCAAAAAGAGCAATGAGAAAATAAAAATAAAGAAGAATATTTCATTTTCCTTCTCATCTCAGAGAAATGTATGCCAGAGAGATGAAACCAAAACATTTTTTTAAAATAGGTTTAAACAGATTTAAAGCCATTTTGAACTTTTCACCTTGCTATTTTGAAGCCTAGCAGTACGGTATAAATTTCAAGCAAATCAAATATTCGTGCTCATTTTCACTCACAAATATATTTCTTCTAAGAAATTCTCAAGTTTTAGAGGAAATGTGAACCTTCCCCCCTCCAAACCTTGGAAACATTTATCACTAAGAGCCCTTCCACAGCAAATGACACTTAATCTAGAAGAGAGTTACTCAACCTTACCAACGTTAAGCTGCGTGGACTTCAACTCCCAGAATTCCCCAGCCAGTATGCTCTAAAATGGAGAAATTGAAGTTTTCCCTCTCCTCTGCATCTGCACTGCAAATAAAATAAAATAAAATAAAATAAAATAAAATCCCCCACAGCTGTATTTCTGCAGGTGGCAAACTGCCCATTGTGTTTGTAGGCAGCACAATCTTGAATTTTGGGCAAGAAACCACAACTGCGGTGAATATTTCAACTCGTTTTTTTAAACATGCAAAGTCTGATTCAAGAGAAAATTGCTGATAATCAGAAGTATTTCCCCATCTCCTTTGATACCTAACGGGCTAGTTCCCACTGAATTGTTCCCATGGTTAACAATTGAAGTAAGTTGCTACATTTAAAGATCGTCACAGAGCTTGAGATTTTTGTTTTTTTTCACATTCCACTTGCAAACTGATGAGAAACAGGGAAGAATTACCCATCTTTTCCACAAATCCAAGATAACCAACTCAACTAGAGAACTGGTGTCTGGAAAACAAGCTCCTTCTTAATGTCAGCAAAACAAAGGAACTGGTGGTGGACTTCAGT